>QANZ01001124.1:35733-49262 GCA_003254925.1 Chamaecrista fasciculata | reverse complement strand
AAAACGTCACCGTTTCCGGCCTCGCCGTCGATTCCTTCAACAAAATGGCGATGGAGGTGAAGGAAGTGGAGGACTCAAACGACACCGTCGAGTCCAAAACAGAGCATCCATATTGTTGGGAAGAATCGACGAGAGAAACCGAAGGCGGCGTCGCGGAGTTTGCGCTCACCGATGCGCCGAAGATTGATCGAAAAGTCATGTGAGGGGCGGCGGCATCATCGGAGATATTCGAGGAAGACGAAAATGGCAACGGGTCAGGTCGGGAATCGCTAACCAACCTCTTGGAAACTCAATCTGTTATACCCGACCCGACCCGTCGCCATTTTCGTCTTCCTCGAATATCTCCGATGATGCCGCCGCCGCCACCGCACCTCACATGACTTTCCGATCAATCTCCGGCGCATCGGTGAGCGCAAACTCCGCGACGCCGCCTTCGGTTTCTCTCGCCGATTCTTCCCAACAATATGGATGCTCTGTTTTGGACTCGACGACGTCGTTTGAGTCCTCCACTTCCTTCACCTCCATCGCCATTTTGTTGAGGGAATCGACGGCGAGGCCGGAAACGGTGACGTTTTCGGGGAGGGAAGGGTCGGAGATGAGAGAGAGAGAGAGAGAGAGAGAGAGAGAGAGAGAGATTTTTTGTATTTTTTGGGTAAATTCACTTAAAATCTTAATTTACTTTCTTTTCTTACGTTTTGATCCTATTATAAAAAGAAAAGGACCTTAATATAAGAAAATAAAACTTTTGGGGATGAAAGTTTATTTTTCCTCTTTTTTTAACGGAAAAATGGATGGAAAACGTTAGAGGGACCAACTTTTTCAAGTTTTGCATAACTGGGGGACCAATATGGAACAAAAAATAACTGGGGGACCTATTTGGAACAAGGAGCATAACTGGGGGACCAAAATAGGACTTTGACCTTAAATCTATTAAATTTATTTTACAAGAAGCAAAGAGCCGTTGGGAAGGTAATATGCAAGGGTTGGCCAAAAAAAAAGGTAATATGCAATGTGTAATGTTAATTGAAAGTAAATAATTGTGATTAAATGGTTTTTATGGTGTGTCCGTTGGAATTTCATTACCTTTATGTGTATGTAGCCGTTGGAACTAATAAAAGCAATTAAAAGACAAATTAATATTAATATATATATATATATATCTTATATTATATGGCTCCACCCCTTTCTGGTCGTCTACATTTTAAAACTATAGTACAAAATTAATAATAAGAGAAAAATTATTATTTGATCCCTTCTTTTTTACTGAGTTAACGATTTAGTCCTTTATTTATTTTACATACATATTTGCGTGCCCGTTAGGGCACGCAAAGCCTCTAGTACATATATATGAGCAAGGTACATGACATGCCTCTAGTACATATATATGAGCAAGGTACATGACATGCGTGGTGAGATGTGTGTGCGGCATAGAGAGAAAAAGGCAGTAGAGTGATGTTCATGGTGTAAAAAATAAAAAATAAGTTACGACACATACATATAGTTTATATATTTGGATAGAGAAAAGGGTTTGGGAGTGAGAGTCCTATCTATCACCTTTGTACAGAAGTGATAAATCAAACAGGCGAGTACTGGGCTGTTGTATCCTGGAGGTAACGCGTCAGTGTACCCAATGCACCTGGTGATCTGACTAAATCAACCCATGGGAGACGTGACATTACCTTAAAGAAAGCGAGATATCCGTGCCTCAGCCCAGGGCCATGCATTTTATTTACAAACGGTTTGTTCTTGTTTTTAGGTGTTTCTCTTATTTTCAGGTGGCAACTCCAACATTTTAAATCTAATATAATAAAATAAAATGCATTGGACATTAAACAAAACTCCATTGTTGTGTATATATATAATCCTATAAAATGGCAATAAAATACTTTGGTCAAAATGTAAATTTGGTCACATTTTTTTTGCT
Organism: Chamaecrista fasciculata; assembly: GCA_003254925.1. Classification (NCBI taxonomy): domain Eukaryota; kingdom Viridiplantae; phylum Streptophyta; class Magnoliopsida; order Fabales; family Fabaceae; genus Chamaecrista; species Chamaecrista fasciculata. The sequence goes on along the minus strand of QANZ01001124.1, from coordinate 47,338 downwards.
CAGTTCTCAATTTGATCTTGTATTTTTTTTTATTGCACTTTTAGTCTCATATCTTTGGGTCAAGCTCTAATTTTGTCTCATATTTTTTTGTTGCGAATTTGATCTCATATCGTTAGGTCAAGTGTAGAATTGATCCCCACAACACTAGTTCAAAAAGACGGTTACTTTAAAATAGCTATACAAAAATTAAATGATCTTAAAATTAAGTTTGATCATCCTTAAAATAACATAGCAAAATTAAAATAAAATAAGAATTAAAACGAAGAGAGTAAAAGAAAAAAAAACACATTTTTTTTATTGTAGAATAAAAACAACAAAAGAAAAAATGTAGAAAAATCATGAAGAAATAAAAAACGAAAAAACCAAACCTGTTTGATTTTATTTTCTAAAAATTGTTTTTCTAAAATAGTTCTTAAACTTGTTTTTAGAAACGTTTTCAAAAATAAAAACTTAAAAAATCTATTTGATAAAATAATTTCTCAGACAAGAAAGGAATGAAAGTATTAAAAGAAATTTGGCTTGAATCAAGGGATAAATTGGTCAAAACACAGTAATCGGTGTCATGGATACTGCTACTACAACTAATTAGGTTCCTATGGTATATGTATAAGTACATATTTGATGTCAAGAGTTCCACAATATTACAATCATGCCACCGCGCGTTTACCCAAAACAGAGTTCACAACATGTTTCAATTGTTCTCTAATTTTAAGTTTTTAAAACAACTTTTAGTTTTTCTATTTTTAAAACCAAATATTGAAAACAGATTATCAAACAAACTTTTTTGTTTTTTTTTTAAAAAACAAAAAACCGTTTTATAAAAAGAAATCAACAGGCCCACAATGTACAACAAACAAAACACCTTCTTCCTATTTATTCATTTTTTTAAAGATGCTTAAATAGTGCTATAAAGTATAAATCCAAAATGGTGAGAACATGTGAAATGCATTAATGTCATTACTCCTCTTCCTTGCTGGTTAAAATTCCTTTTTTTATTTTTCACATAAAATGAGAAGTGAAACAAACAATTAGAGTAAAATAACTAAAATAAGAAAAAAAAAACTTCAAAGTGATAAACAAGGTATTTTGAACCTTTTGAAAAATTAATTTTTATCACAAAAGACAGTTAGAAAAAAAAAAAGAAAAAGAAAAGAGGAAGTAAATTTGTGCAATTTTTCAAAAGACCATATCACAAGCAAGAATAACTCCCTAATATGAGGCTCAGACAAAAGAAGTAGGAGACCATTAGGGATTATAAAGGATGTCTTAGTAAGAATTAAGAACCTAGTCTTTCCCGCTGACTTCTATGTCCTAGACATGGAGAGCGAAAGGATTAGCGACACGACCCTCATCTTAGGTAGACCTTTCTTACGGACGGCCAACGTCAACGTTAACATGAAGGAAGGGAGAATCACCATGGAGAATGGGAAAGAGAAGATATCCTTCAACATGTACGATAGGAAACAAGCTAACAAGGAGCATTTTTTGTTGGGGATGCAAGGCTTTCGTGCAGCCAAACCTAGTGAGGATATTGACCTTGGCTCTCTTTTTTAGACCAACAGCCATGATTCTGAGGGAGATCCCAAACTTACATACCTTCTTAATTTAGTGCTAGACAAACCTAGTCCTAGCGTACACGAAGTAAACCTCGAAGATATGAGACTTGCTTCATTCTTCGAGGATGAGTCCGAGGTCTTTTATAAGACCTCACAGCCAAAGGCCGAGCGAAATTTTGTGCTCAACCAAAAACAAATCAAGCGAAATTCTAAGCTTAATCACAAGGCACTTAAGAAAAAGTGTAATCTTGAGTGGAGGCCAACCAAGTAAAAGCTTGATGAAGGCCAAACCATAGCAGAATGTTGTGGTCTAGAAGTTATCACATCCTAGACGTGAAGGAGACAGGGATGAACGACTTTGACTGCCTACTCTCAAACGAGTAAGGGTGTTCAAAACCGAACCAAACCGATTGAACCGAACTAAACCGAACCAAACCGAAACAAAACCGACATTCAAATGGTTTGGTTTGGTTTCATTTTTGCTATTTTTGGGCGGTTCGGTTCGGTGGCGGTTTGATCCTCTATCAAACTGAACCGAACCGCCCAAGTTGCTAGCATATAAATAATATAACATATAATATATATATATATATACACACATTTTGACATTCTTCTCCTAAAATGCAGCAAGCCCAGCCCAAATTAAACTTCAGCTTTTATTTGTTGGGCCAACAAATGACACAAATGTAGCCTAATAATTAATAAGCTTTATAGCCGCTGGAGTTTCATCCAAATGAGTAATGACTAAACCCTAAATCTAACTTTTGCAATTTGCTTCCATTTACTCAACCTCTAGCCGCTGGAGTCGACGCTGCTCACTGCCATTTGCTTCATCTTTTTCGACTTCATCTGTATTCACCATCCATCACTTCGTTCTCAAATATTACTGGATTTTTCGACTTCATCTGTATTCATCTATCACTTCATTCATCTTTTTCGCATAAAGTTTCATCACTTCGTTCACTGCCAAAGAGAAAAATGACGAACCAAAGCAAAGACCTTCTCAACCGTCTTCTTGGGTATGGAATCACTTCACTGAGGTAAAAGATTGTGATCTAAAATTTCCTAGGGCTTCATGTAATTGGTGTGGGCAAACATATGCATGTCATAGGAAAAATAATGGGACTAGTTCTATGGCCAATCATTTAAATCATCAGTGTAAAAAATATCCCAGAGAGTCACGTGACCCAAGCCAGAAAACATTATCATTTCAGCCTATAAAGAAGGAGAATGGGGTGGTCAAGGGTGGAAATCTAACTGCTGTTACTTTTAATCTAAATGCATGTAGGCAAGCTCTGGCTAGAATGATAATTGTGGATGAATTACCTTTTAAGCATGTTGAGGGAGAGGGATTTCACCATTTTTTGAATGTAGTACAACCCTTGTTACCACTTCCGTCTCGCATTATAGTTGCTCGAGATTGTTGGAATTTATATTTGAAAGAGAAGACAAATCTAAGGGAGACATTGTTGAAAGGATATCAAAGTGTTTCTTTAACTACAGATTGTTGGACTTCAATTAAAAATTTGAGCTATATTGTCCTCACTGCACATTTTATTGATGACAATTGGAAATTACATAAAAGGATTTTAAACTTTTGTCCATAAGAAAATCACAAGGGTGAAACAATTGGTGAAACAATTGAGTCTTGTCTTCTAGAATGGGGTATAGAGAGAGTATTCACAATTACTGTTGATAATGCTACCTCAAATGATAAAGCTGTATCCTATCTAAGGGGTAAAATTAATGACTGGAATGGGAGTGTTTTACAAGGAGAATATTTACATGTTAGATGTGTTGCTCATATTTTGAATCTTGTTGTTGTTGATGGGTTAAAGGACATAAAGGAATCAATAACTAGGATCCGAAATGCTGTGAAGTTTGTTCGTGCATCTCCTGCACGTATGAAAAAATTTAAAGAATGTGTGGAAAAGGAGAAAATTCAATCCAAATCTATGGTTCAATTGGATGTTTCTACAAGGTGGAATTCAACTTTTTTAATGCTTGAAAGTGCTATAAAGTTTGAGAAGGCATTTTCAAGGTATGAGAAGCAAGATGCACAATATGTGCTTCAGCATATGAAAGAGGGAAAGCTGGGCACACCAACAAAGGAAGATTAGGAGGATGCAAGGGTTTTTCTTCCATTTTTAAAAGTTTTTTATGATGTGACTAATGCCATATCTGGTTCTTTGTTTGTGACTTCTTCCAAGTATTTTCATGAGTATTGTCTTATTTTGAAAACATTGAAAGGTTGGTTGGAAAGTAATGATGAAAGTTTGAGAAGGATGGCTGTAAAAATGAAGGAAAAACATGACAAATATTGGGGAGATATTGAAAACTTCAACATAATGATATTTATAGCTGTTGTGCTTGATCCTCGTTACAAATTAAAGTTTGTGGATTGGAGTTTTCAGAAGTTTCATGATTTCACAATTGCTGAATCAATGTCTTGGAAAGTGAAAACTGGATTTTACAAGATGTGTGATTATTATAAAGTATGTTTGGGTTCAAATTTGCGCCGAGGTTCTAGTGAATCATCTCAAACTAAAAGTAAGACTGAAGATGCAAAAGAGGAAGGTGATAGGGACGTGATTGCTATGGAGTTTGACCAAGACATGGCTGAAGAAAGTAGCCTAGAAAACAAGACTGAGGTGGAACAATATTTGTTTGAGCCTAGGGAAAAACTCAATTCACAATTCGACATTCTAAATTGGTGGAAGGTCAATTCCACTAAATTTCCAATTTTGGCATTGATGGCAAGAGATGTGTTAGCCATTCCTATTGAGTATTGAGATTAAACATTATTCAGTATAACTTTCTCTATCATTTACAGAACAAGAGAATTATCGACCATCTTTGCTTTTATGTATACAATTTCAAAATAGCTATTGAGTATTATTGAGCATGAATGTTTTTTGTTAGTTGAATTTTCATGAAGTTTCATTTTATGTAGGCTAAGTGGAAAGGAGATTGACTTGAAGGATTGGAAGTTTTCAAGAATGAAGCTATTTGGATTGCAATTTATGGAGTCAATTGCTGGAGATTTTTAAGAGTTTGGAACTAAAGGAACTTGCATGTTCTGTATGTGAATTTAATTGTTCAAGGCTCCATTATCATTGTACACATTTATATTTTCAATTTTTGGTGTGTACTTTTTTTTTGATATGTCATAACTTAATGAACATAGTGCTGCCATTTTCCAGATATTATGAAATTGGTATTTTTTTATATTAATTATAAAATTAATAGTAATTAAAGGTCAAACCGCCCAAACCAAACCACTAAAACCGCCATTATATTGGTTTAGTTTGGTTTGGTTTGATATTTTTTTTCAAACCGAACGGTTTGAGTTTTCTCCAAACCGAAGCGAGCGATTCGGTTTGAAAAATCATTTTAAACTGCCAAACCGCCCAACGAACACCCCTACAAACGAGTATGAACCTCCTTGTCTTTCTCTATGCTCTTGTAAGGGCTTAGGAACATGTAATGAGTGCCTAACAATAAAGGAATGGCTCTATGACTTCGATGTCATATGTGATAATAGTAAATAAATAACTCATATTGATTTTGTAGGCATCAACAAGTTGCTTGATTCATGACCAAAGATGGACATCACTCTACAAGGAGATGAAGATCAGCGCAACAACACACTCGCCAGCAAAAAGGAATTATCTCCTACCAGACCAGGTACGCTTCTTAGTAAAGCTGTTTAATATCATGAGTGCTTACAACATGTTCATCTTAAGAAAATGCGAAATAAAACACACAAACATAGAAAAGTAGGAAGAATAAGACACCGTCCACGAATTAAAGTTAAAATATTTATGAAGAAGGATGTGGTACGAAGGCCCACTTTCGTTGTCATCTTTTGCAATGACAATTATAACTTGTGTGGCCGTCGAAAAATTGTTGTGTGTAGGCTTGGCGGACGCCTATTGAAGATCCGACAAGAGACTTTCAAGCCTCCTTGAAAAGTCTTCGCGATGCCTTCTTCCCACTTACACGGTTCCGTGTAAGTGTGGGGGAAGAAGGGGGTTACTTCGTAAACCCAATTCCTTAGGATTAGATCTCTAGAACTTTTAGGTTAAGATTTTAGATTAGTTTTTCTTTGTTTTATTTAGGTTTTTAGTTTCCATTCAGTTAGAGTCAATCACTAGGATCAAAAAGGAAAATTTTCCCTCTGCACCTATTTGCGCCGGCGCGCGCAGTATGACGATGTAAAGTCAAATTTTTTGGAGTTTCCTCTACAGCGGACTCTAATCAAATCTGCTTCAAAATTTGAAGAAGATTCTATTTCAGTTCGACTAGGAATCCTAGATTGTCTTCTGTATATACCCCTTTAGACCTTAGATCATTCACAACTCTCAAAAACTCTTCTCCCACTCTCAAATTCCATTCTTAAGAGAAGAATTCTAAGTTTCTTAGTGTTATTCTCCGAGATTTCCAGATTTTAAGGTAAGATTCTACAAATCTTCGTAGTATCTGTTAATTATTCATATTTCTTAGGTTAGACCTGTCTATACTTAAATTGCACTTTCTAGGTTCTTTTCTTCAGCAAAACTTTAATCTAAGTATGAGTTGACACTGTTTTTCTGAAAAATTTTCAAAATGTGTTTGCGTCGGCGGTGCAACATGATGACTCACTCTTAAATTAAAATTTTGTTCATTCGATAAGGTCTAGTGGTCAATTTAGGTATGATATGATGTCTGTAGGTAGTTTATATAGAGTTTCTGTAGTACTCTTTAATAATTATAATTAGTATAATTATTGTTCTTTGTAGATCATGTTGGTTTCCCTAGATGCACTATTCCTTCTCGAGGTTGAAGTGTTCCTTCCTGATCCACGTATGGCGTTTATAGCCCAAATTGTTAGAGGATGTGGCACGACAAAAGTATTTGGACCCTCTAGCTTGGCAAGAATCAGCCTTGTCAAAGACATCTACATTGGTGCCGGTCCTTTTTGCCTAAGAGCTGTCGCACTACGAGGAGAATTTGTCGATTGCTCAGCTTCAACAATCAATCGTCTTTTTGATCTCCTCGTGGTTACTAAGTATGCATACGAAGCAATGTCTAGGGAACATTATCTAAATCGACCCAATGCACAAGAGTTTCTGGAGGAAAAGGAGTAGTACGAGATTCCAAGGGTAGGGAACTAGGATTTTCTGCCTCTACTATGAATCCTTATGCAAGGGTAATGCATAAGGTAGTTGCTTCAAAATTTATACCAGGCAGTAATCCTAATCTTGTCACTTAGAATCAATCCCAATTACTTATGTGCATTTTCAAAGGTTGACTAGTGAATTATGGACAAATAATCTACAATCAACTTAGGAACAATCTTCATAAGTGAGAAGTTAAAAGGTTGTGGTTTCCCAGCATTATTTGTGCTTTAGTAAGGTAATTTGATTTAATTATGGATCTTGAGGAAGAAATTATCCCCGACTGTCACTTTGTACGTTTTCAAGAGGTATTCCCACCTCCTCTAGATCGCCCATTAGGAGATGCTTCCAACTTTGTGGTGTGGGATTGTCAGAAGTACGGTTATGGAGGACTGGAGGAGGAGGCTAAGAGTTTGAGATTTGATTTTAATTAAAGGCCTAATTAACAAACTAATATGATTCTAAAATCTGAAGTGAAAACTTGGAGGATTAAGTGACATAGCTTTTCAAACTTTCAGTGAGATTTATTTATTTTTTTAAAAAATTACAAGGCCGAGCCAAATGAACCAGTAGTTCAACGAGTTTAACCCGGACCTACGAGTTGACCCGAAAATTTTTCGGTCTAACATGGTTACCTGAATCGTATTGGTGCCAGTTTCACTAGGTTTCGAGTTGAACTAGGTGGTCAGGTTCGAGTTTTTTCACTATGTATTAAACATTTTAGAGTATGCAATTTGAACACAATCAGTGTCTTCAAACTCGATATCTAAGCACTTGATTAGTTTGTCGTTAGCCAAAGCATCTACGACATTAAAATTTTCATTAAATCTTCTTATAACATATGTCTTGAGAATTAAATCAAGAACCATAATACAAAATATGAGTGAAGATTTTTTCTTAAAATATCGACTTTAAATCTCTAATCAAGTAATATAATTAGCATGTGTGGTGATGTCATTTATAGGGCACGAACTGAAAGACTATATTCATGGATAATCCATCACAACTTATTACACTAATAGTGAATTGAAAGTTGATATTTAAAATATGTTATGTTGTCCAAAATGCACCAAAAGATTTACTAACATTGAATTGTGAGATCACATACACGGAACCTTTTTTTTTATTTGGCCGAACATACACGAAATGGATAATTGAATCATAATCACAACTTATTACACTAGTAGTGAATTGAAAGTTGATATTTAAAACATGTTGTGTTGTCCGAAATGGTCCAAAAAATTTACTAACATTGAATTGCAAGATCATATACATGGAACCCTTTTTTTTTTTCTTTTGCCTCAACATATACAGAATGGATGATTGAATCATCATAACAACTTATTACACTAGTAATAAATTGAAAGTTGATATTTAAAACATGTTGTCTTGTCCGAAATGCACCAAAAGATTTACTAACATTGAATTGCAAAATCATATACACATAACCTTTTTTATTTTTGCGTGAACATATACAGAACCTTCCTTGAAATTCTTTTGAATCTTTGGATGATTTGTTGTACAATGGTGCATTCAATGCTCCCCCAATATTAATTCATATAATATTATAATTTGATCATATATAACGAAATGGATACAAATTTGATAACTACACAATGCATAAGCAATATTATCTTTCTATTAGAAAGGACTATGTTAATGCTATAGTAACTTTCAAATTTTTGTAGTTTGATGTTATCCAATGTTAAAAAAGTTTCTTTACCACAATAGATATATTTATATAATTATAAACAAACTTATTAAAATAAGATATATTATGACCTATTTAAATTTAGACGAAATTATTATTTTATAAAAGTTAATTATGTAATCTCTAAATACTATTTTCATAGATGAATTAAAATTACATTATTACATTATATATCAAAAGACTAGGGCTATTCAAATCCAATCCAATCCAAACTCAACCGAACAATCCAATCCAAACCGATTAAAATCGACCAAAACCAATCATCTAATTGGTTGAATTGGATGAAAAATGATGAAAACCGATTAGTTCGGTTCGGTTGGTTTTGAAAACCAAAAATCGACCGAACCAAACCGAACCATATTAATAATTTAATTAAATATTATTTATATTATATTAAATAAAAAACATTCCTATTTTTAAACTTAATTTCTTCATTTTTTATTTTCCCTTATTTAGTCGTCCCTCACACTCAAACTTAGTCACTTTTTATTTCACAATTTATAGTTTTACACTTCATCCTTCCTTTATCACTTCATCTTCAATCTTCATCCTTCATCACAATTTTCAGTTTTTAATCTTTTCTAGATTTTTATATATTTTGTTTTTTTATATTTTTAACTTAATGAATATATAGAAAACCGATTAACCGATCCAATCCAAACCGATTAAAGTCGGTTTGGATTGGTTCGGTTGACCTAAAATGACTAGATTGATTGGATGACTTTAGTTGTCATCCAATTTGTTCGGTTCGGTTGAAAAAAAATGTCAAAACTAATCCAAACCGAAGTTTGAACACCACTACAAAAGACAAATGTTAGAACGTAAACAATAATTATTATTATTTAATATATTATACTATTTAAATAAATATATAAGTAATCCTAAAGTTTTTGCAGAAAAATGTTAAAACGTAAACAATAAGTATTATCTAATATATTATACTATATAAACAAATATATAAATAACCATAAATTTTCTGTATTATAAAATATTAAATATCATAAACATATAATTATTAATTATTTATTTATTTCAGTTATAATAATTTTTATATTGTAGTTGATATCCTCATATTTATGAGTATTTGTTGAGCGATTTGAGTGATTTTGAACAAAATTTTTAATTAAACTCATCATATCGGTTTGAAGTAATTTTTAATCAAAAAGTTAAAAATAATTTATTTAACCAAACCAACAAATAAGTGATTTGGACCGTCAATTTAAGTGATTAAGAAACTTATTAGTTTTTTATTAATTAATTATAAAATTAAAAAGAAATAACATAGTGTTTTGGAATAGTAAATCTAATGTATAGAATAGATAAAGTTAACTAACAAAATTAAATTTTTGAGAGGATAAAATTATATGATGAAAAATAATAGTTAATTGTTTATTTGAGGTAAATTTTTTTTTATAATCAATAAAATAACATAATAAAAAATATAATAATAAAATCATTAATAATTTTTTTATTAAATGTAATCACATATCACATATAATCACATATCATATAATATAAGTAAAAAAATTCTATATATACATACTAATAGTCCATTCAATTTATCTTATATTTAAATTATTAACCAAACTAAATCATCTAATCTAATCTAATCTAATCTAATCTAATTTAATCTAATCTAATCTAATTTTAATATATTTTTAACTAAACCAAATCAATCATTGATTGATTTAATTTGATTTTCACTCGGATTTAATTTGGTTTGATTTAATTTTGAATATATCTATAATATTACATATCATTTTTTTTGGTCTGTTATTATCATTTTTAACTTTTAATATTATATATTTACCATTTACCATCAATCCAATTTGAAAAGCATATTAGAACAATCCTCCAAACTCCAAATTGCTATTTTTCGCGTGAAGATTGAGACTCGCCATTACAATAACCTAAGCAACACGTGTCGTCTTACTAAAGCGAGTACAAAATTTTTCTCCGTCGTCGCGAGTGTAGAAAACGCCAAACTACCCACTTTTTGTGGCATAACCGAGAAAATGAGCCCAAATTACGTGACCACCCCTCACACTCACCTCGTTGCACCCAACAACAACTAGAGGAAACCTATAATTTGGTCCCTTCTTTTTCACACTCTTAACTACTTGGTCCCTGTATTTTTGAAATAAACTATTTGGTCCCTCATTTATCATTATTGTCAACTATTTAGTCCACCATTTATCATAATTGTCAAATATTTAGTTCCTCAGTTATCATAATCGTCAATTATCAGACGATAAATGCCACTTTATCATCCTAATTACCTAAATCAATCGAACCGGACCAACAAACATAATAAAATTGACCTAAAATTGAGTCATATCCAAATATTTGTATTACACGTAAAACTTCCATAAAATATAAATTATTGAATTATTCCCAAATCTCAAACCCTAGGTGGTTTCAAATAATTAAATATGTGACATTTAACGTGCTAAATGTGCACTTAATGACCAAGTTATCAGTGTTGTAACGGAGATAAGGTACATAGACTAACGAGTTGACATTTCTAATTTTTAAGGGACCAAATAGTCAAAAGTGTGAAAATGGAGTGACCAAATAGTAGATTTCCTCAACAACATATGCCGTGGGCCCCACAGAGCCCATAAAATCCACGTCAGATTACAAAGCCACTCGAAATCCTCCAAACGGCCACGTCATGCTCCACGTGGAAGCCCGAAATAATGGTGGGCCCCACTCCGAAACAGAAAAAGCATGTAGGGACAGTGTGGTCATTTTCGATGACCTACCCTTGCTTTATAAGGAGGCCATGGATAGCGCAGTCTGGTGATTTTCTCGATTGGCACTTCATCATTTTTTTCTTCTCTCGTTCTTCAATTTTCGTACTGAGAGTGCTTGTTTTCTGGTAAGAATTTCGTCTTCTTTGTTTTTTTCTACTGTTTTCTTTCCGATTTCTGCGATTCATACTGAAATAGAGGGGTTTTTTTTCTACGGAATGTATTATTATTATAAGCAACTTTTGCTGGTAAATCGCACTGAGTTTTTAGGGTTTCTTGATGTTTGGCAGCTTCTGATGATTTCTGGCTTCATTGTGGAAGAATTTTTCATTGTTTTAAAGTAAGATATTAGCTGGTTTTGATCTCAGTTTGTGAGAATTTCGTCGTCGTCTTCTTTTTTTTTTTTTTTTTTTTTTTTTTTTTTTT
>QANZ01001124.1:8069-35718 GCA_003254925.1 Chamaecrista fasciculata | reverse complement strand
TTTTTTTTTTTTTTTCTCTACTACTGTTTTCGTTCTCAGTTCTGCGATTCATACTGAAATAGAGCGGTTTTTTTTTTCTACGGAATGTATTATTATTATAAGCAACTTTTGCTGGTAAATCGCACTGAGATTTTAGGGTTTCTTGATGTTTGGTGGCTTCTGATGATTTCTGGCTTCATTGTGGTAGAATTTTTCATTGTTTTAAAGTGAGATATTAGCTGTTTTGAACTCAGTCGGTGAGGTTGAGTTTTCGTTTTGTTTGTTTGTGTAGATCTGTTATCTACAGACTGTGCTCGATGTCATTTTATTGCGTGAATCTTTTTCCAATCTTGTTTGGTAGTTTGATGGTTTACGATTGTGTTCTTTTTTCCCTGTGTACTACCGGGATGAAGATTTTGGTATTTGCAAGATTGACATTTCCTCTTTGGATACCTGCTGCTTACTTTGATTTTCTTCTTGTTCAAGCTTTGATGGCATTATGGCATTATCCAGGGTGTTTGGTTTTTCTTTGCTCAGTGATTTGTTTTTAATTATACTGGACGCTGGTTAAGTTGTGTTCTGTCATGTGTCTAGGTGGTTCCAAGAAATTCTGTATTTAATTTTAGTTCTGTACGAGAGCAGTCTTCATCATGGTGAGAAAGAGGAGAACTGAACTTCCCGGTGGGGGAGAAAGCTCTGAGACTCAGGAGGGTGGGGGAAATGGAAGGGGACATCAACGACCTGGTGAAAGAAGTTATCAACCCCAACAACAGTCAGCAGGAGGAGGACCCCAAGGAGATAATAGAGGTTGGGTTCCCCAAGGAGGGCGTGGGGGTCATGGTGGGGGACGAGGTCGAGGAGTACCTCAACAGCAGTATGTTAATCCTTCTGAGTATCAGGGTAGGGGCAGAGGTGGATCTTTTCAGCAGGGGGTTCGTGGTGGATATAGTGGTGGCCGAAGCGGTGGCCGTGGTGGTGGGCCTTCATATGGTGTTCCATCAAGACCTGAATTCCCCGAGCTGCACCAAGCAACCCCAGTTTCGCATCAAGCTGTGGTGTCTCCTCAGTCTGTAGTATCTGAGGCCAGTTCTTCATCCCAACCTCCTGAAATATCACAATTGGATAAGCAAGTTGAGCAGATGACTATTGCTTCAGAAGCTTCTGCTGTCGCACCAGCCTCTAGTAAATCAATGAGATTTCCTCTACGGCCTGGAAAGGGTAGTTATGGAACAAAATGTATTGTGAAAGCTAACCACTTCTTTGCAGAATTGCCTAACAAGGATCTGCACCAATATGATGTAAGTTTTGCCATTCTTATTGGCATAAATTTCTTGTGCTTTTCCTTTTCAGCTTATTGATATGCTGCTTCCATGGAATTAGGTGACGATTACTCCGGAAGTGTCATCTAGAGGTGTAAACCGTGCTGTAATGGAGCAGCTGGTTAGGCTATACCGCGAGTCTCGACTAGGAATGAGACTTCCTGTGTATGATGGAAGAAAGAGCCTATACACTGCTGGTGCACTTCCTTTTGTTTCGAATGAGTTCAGAATCACCCTTATTGATGAAGAAGATGGTTCAGGAGGGCCAAGGTTTACAATAATAAGCTTATTACTAAATTTCCTTTGATCATTTCATTCATGCTGCCTATATAATGACTAATTTCTTTGAACGTTAATACAGGAGAGAGAGAGAATTCAAGGTTGTGATAAAATTTGCTGCACGGGCTGACCTTCACCACCTAGGACTATTTTTGCAAGGAAAGCAAACCGATGCACCTCAGGAAGCCCTTCAGGTTCTTGATATTGTTCTGCGTGAACTACCCACAACTAGGTATGGAATATGATAGTATTCCTGGCTTTGAACATTTTGATGTCTTGTTTGCCCATTGGTTCTGGTATTTTGTAATACTAATTGGATATTTTGTATTGTAGGTATTGTCCTGTAGGAAGATCTTTCTATTCACCTGATTTAGGTAGGAGGCAACCTCTAGGTGATGGGTTGGAGAGTTGGCGTGGGTTCTATCAAAGTATTCGTCCAACGCAGATGGGATTGTCACTGAACATTGGTACTTATTATATAACGGCGTACTTCAGTTCTTAGTTTTTCTTCATGTCCTTATTTTGATTCTTTTTTGGTTAACCCATTCTTTGTGTGATTTCCTTTCAGAAGATGTTATTTATTTGATGGAAAGATGACAAATTCTGTCGTGTTAATATAATTTGGTTAAACTAAGTAGATTTGAAGTTTCAAGACATTTGATTGTTTTTTTTCTGCTAAATTAAGTTGCAAGGAAAAGCAATCTTAATCTTCCTTTGTGTATGGTGCAGATATGTCTTCAACTGCGTTTATTGAACCATTGCCAGTCATTGATTTTGTATGTCAACTGCTGAATAGGGATGTAAGTGCTCGCCCGTTATCTGATGCTGATCGAGTAAAGGTTAGATTTTGTACATATCATTTCTTTGTTAATTGTTATCCTTTGTATAACCTTTTACTACTATTGCACTCTAAAAATGTTCATTCTTCTCTTTCTTGATGTGACACAGTACTTTTGTTATGCTGTTTCAAACTCTTAGATGCGTTGTTTTTTCTTTTCCTGTGTGCATGGTGAGAAATTGGCTTTCTTCTTTCATTTTTGTTTTAAATAAATTTTCTGTATGACAGATCAAAAAAGCACTTCGCGGGGTCAAAGTTGAAGTAACACATCGTGGAAACATGAGAAGAAAATATCGCATCTCTGGTTTGACTGCACAAGCAACCCGCGAGCTCACGTGAGTATTAATAACCACAGAAATTGCATGATTCATGATTCAGATTGTATGTTACACTTTGATTCAGCAGTCAAATGATACAAATCAGTGGTTGAATAAGAAAATGACTGGAATTGATGCATTGATTGATTGCTGGAATTGTGTGATTCATGCTGGAAATCATGAATGGTTTGGTTGAGATGTGACAATTCAACAACACCAGTTGGACACAGTTTTTGTTTGATCTGTTTTTTTTTTTTAAATAATATTAAATGCCTAAATGAAATCCCTTTATTAAAGAGCTGTCCAGAGACTCCAGCCAAACTTAAATGAGCCCCAAAACAATGTCATGCTTATCCTGCTTTGGCCAAGGGAGATGAAACCTAAATGACATTATCGACAATCCTTTTAACTGCCGTTTAGACTTTTGAATTGGATTAGTAATAAATTTAGGCTGCAAAACATGCTTTTATTTTTTAGTTATATGATATATCTTTTGGTTCTTAATAATTGTAGATTCCCTGTTGATGAGAGGGGGACAATGAAATCTGTCGTGGAGTATTTCTATGAGACATATGGATTTGCCATTCAGCATACCCAGTGGCCTTGTTTACAAGTGGGCAATACTAATAGACCAAACTATTTACCAATGGAGGTAAAGTCCCATAAATCATGAGCTTTTTCTGCATTTTGTGGAAGTACATGGTTATAGTTTGCTCTGGATGTAGGTTTGCAAGATTGTAGAAGGTCAAAGGTACTCGAAGAGGTTAAATGAGAAGCAGATTACTGCTTTGCTTAAAGTCACCTGCCAGCGTCCTGCTGAAAGGGAGCGAGATATTATGCAGGTAAGTAGATTTACCTCTATTTTCCTTAATATTCTCGTGTGCTGTGGTCGTTGTTGTATTCTTGTCTGCAATGGCTGAAATGTAGCTATGGTGCTCTTGATTGCTTTGCCTTTTTTTCTTTAGTGTGATTTTTTATTGCTTGCTGTGTTCACAGCCAGATGTTTGGTGCATTCTGAAGTGATTCCTTTTATGGTTTATTTCATGCTGATACTTTTAGAAATTTGATGTTTGTTGTTGTTGAAGTTTGTAAATGTGAGCAGACTTTAAATACCCCAGCTGTAGTAAACTTCGTTTTGCAAAATTTATATTTTAAGCATGCTGGAGATAGGAGCCCCTTCTATAGTTTTATTTGAATGCTATTATTTTTTGAAATTTGAAGATTGTGCTAGTTATCAGACTTTGAAGATCCCAGCTGTTTACTTTGCTTTGCAAAATTTATATTTTTAAGCATGCTGGAGATATGGGTGATTTGGAGATGAGAGATTATGGATTTGATGTTGGTATAAGTATATGCTTTAATGTTTGCATTTTGACTCTAAAATCTACTAAAGTTGTAGTGCTAATGTGTTTATTGGTTGTTTCCTTCATTTGACTGAATTTAACGTATTGTTGGGGAGTATATGCTTTAATGTTTGCATTTTGACTCTAAAATCTACTAAAGTTGTAGTGCTAATGTGTTTATTGGTTGTTTCCTTCATTTGACTGAATTTAACGTATTGTTGGGGAGTATATTTCTTGTGATGATGTGGATTGATTATTGCCGGTAAACATAAGTGTCTACTTGTTATGTTGTTTTTATTGTTCAGACGGTTCATCACAATGCTTACTATGAAGATCCTTATGCTAAAGAGTTTGGAATTAAAATCAGCGAAAAGCTGGCCCAAGTTGAAGCTCGCATTCTTCCTGCTCCCTGGGTATATCTTTTTTAAATTTTCATTACTATTCATAAAGTGTACTTTATTTTTGGTTGTTAATTGAAACATCATTTTGCTTTCTACAGCTAAAGTATCATGAAGCAGGCAGAGAAAAAGATTGTCTACCACAAGTTGGCCAATGGAATATGATGAATAAGGTAGTTTATCTATTATGGGTACACTTTGTTGTTCTATGTCTCTTCAATTATATTTTGTTTATTTTTTTCTTTTAAATTATTTTATAGTGGCTATTTAACAATGATACCGAGGCTGTAGAAGGTAACACAGGGTGGATATGTAGTTTTTTAGGTGAATTTTTTTTTATTGAGGAGACAATACAAGTGTTTGTGCAGTGGTTGTTCTGGGAGAAGGAAGTTTATTGCTTGAAGACTTTTTGATCTCATAAATGAACATATTTGGTGTTCAAATTATATTGCTCTTCTTGTGTATTTGTTAATGGGTTTGCTGCTGATGATGTGAAAGAACTTTTATCTGTGTGCTTATTTTATTTGTACGACATGTTGTAAATTTTTTAGAAAATGGTCAATGGAGGGAATGTCAACAACTGGATCTGCATAAATTTTTCAAGGCCTGTTCAAGATAGTGTTGCCCGTGGCTTTTGTTCTGAACTTGCCCAAATGTGTTATATATCTGGCATGGTAAGGCTGCTCCCTTTCATATTTATTTCTACTTCTCAAATGTTCTGTTACCCAGTTTACAAGTTTGCTTGGAATAATTTATCTTTATGCTTGGATGCATCTAGGTATTTAAACCAGAACCAGTACTTCCCCCTCTTAGTGCCCGACCTGACCAGGTGGATAAGGTTCTGAAAACACGCTATCATGATGCTAAGACCAAACTGCAGGGGAAAGAGCTTGATCTTCTTATTGTAATTTTGCCTGATAATAATGGCTCTCTTTATGGTAATAAACTGACAATACCCAATTAATATTAATAGATTGAACAGATTGTAAATTTGTCTGACATGCTATGCAGGTGACCTGAAACGTATATGTGAGACTGATCTTGGGGTTGTTTCCCAGTGCTGTCTGACTAAACATGTGTTTAAAATGAGCAAGCAGTACCTTGCAAATGTTGCTTTGAAGATCAATGTGAAGGTGGGTGGAAGGAACACAGTGCTTGTTGATGCATTATCACGACGTATACCTCTAGTTAGTGACCGGCCCACAATTATATTTGGAGCTGATGTAACTCATCCACATCCTGGAGAGGATTCTAGTCCATCTATAGCTGCTGTATGTTGTTTCTATCTTTAAGTTGAACAAGCCTAGGCTTTAGCTGTTATTCATCTCAACTTTAATCTAAATCACCCTGCTTTTAAATGGTAGGTTGTTGCCTCCCAAGATTGGCCAGAAATTACCAAGTATTCTGGTTTGGTTTGTGCTCAAGCTCATAGGCAGGAGCTCATTCAAGACCTTTTCAAACAATGGCAGGATCCTCAGAGAGGGACAGTAACGGGTGGAATGATTAAGTAATCTCTATCTATCCATCTGTGCTTTCCAGCACGGGCATGCCCATGCTTGTGTATCTTGTCTTTGTTTCTTATGTTCATTCTTAATATGGAATTTCATTAATTGGTGCATGGTGTTTTAATTCCATTACTGTTTTGTTAATATTGACAGGGAGCTTCTCATATCTTTCCGGAGAGCCACAGGGCAAAAGCCTCAGCGCATCATATTCTATAGGTAGCGTTATTGTTACCCTTTCAAACAGCTGCTTATCTAGTTTGTTTTGCCTGATGATGATTCTTTTTATTATTTGTAGGGATGGTGTAAGTGAAGGGCAGTTCTATCAGGTTTTACTTTTTGAACTGGACGCTATCCGAAGGGTAATTTTCTTTTTCTTTCTCTTCAGTTCTTAGGTAGTGTCATTATAATTAACTTTCTCATCTACTCTAATTCTTATTCGTCAGGCATGTGCATCTCTAGAACCTAATTACCAGCCTCCTGTAACTTTCGTGGTCGTTCAAAAGCGTCATCACACAAGGCTGTTTGCTAACTACCACAATGATAGGAATTCAGTTGACCGCAGTGGGAATATATTGCCTGGTAGTTTCTATATTCTGATATAAAATGCTTGCGTATGTTGTCTAGTTTCCTAATCTGATGCTGAACACCATCTGGAAATCTGGCAGGAACCGTTGTAGACTCCAAAATCTGCCATCCAACTGAGTTTGACTTTTATCTTTGTAGCCATGCTGGGATACAGGTCAATTTTCTTGCCTCATCTATTGATATCTGTGTGACTTTGATGTTGAATTAGTACAATACTCAAACCACAAACTTTCACAGGGCACAAGTCGTCCAGCTCATTACCATGTGTTATGGGATGAGAACAATTTCACTGCCGATGCTTTGCAAACACTGACCAACAACCTTTGCTATACGTAAGTCATGATCCTGTACTCTATTTCACTGTTTTTTTTGTTTGGTTTCCTGTGCTTTTCGATATATTTCTATTGGCTTTCCAATTTATAGAGTTGTTCCGATGTTGAATCTGATGTGATTTTAACTTTATGTAGTTATGCAAGATGCACACGGTCAGTTTCCATAGGTGAGTACTAGCTGACACATGCACTCAGATATATGAGAATAATTGTTGGATTCATCCCTGTGTGTTGCTTATTGTATGTAAGTAGTTAATTATAACAATGGTTTGTTAACATTGCAGTGCCCCCAGCATATTATGCACATTTGGCCGCATTCCGTGCTCGATTTTATATGGAACCTTCTACATCGGACAGCGAATCTATGACAATGGGCCGTGGATCGGGTAGTGGTGCATTGCGGAGTACTCGACCACTGGGTGCTAATGCTGCTGTTAGGCCCCTTCCTGCACTCAAGGAGAATGTCAAGAAGGTTATGTTCTACTGTTGAGCTGTGTGGGCATATATGTATAATTTGCCTGGTTTCCGAGTACATAATATCTGTGAACCCTTATAGTTTGGTCCTCTTACAATCTGGAGATTATATTGGCTATTTGATGGTGTGACCTTTTGACACTCTTGTTAAGAGGCTTTGGCCCTATTTTGGAGTTTGTGAAGTGTGTGCAATTGTGCATGATACTATGATGCGTGTTTCATTACGCCTGGACAATGAAATTGTTCTCGACTTTCCTTCAGAGATAGTGTATATGTTTTGATTTGTTGGAGTTTTTACAATCTGGATTATATTTTCTGCCTTGTTAAGTTATGTGGTATTTGATGGTGAGATCTTGTGATTGATTTAGTTGGTTAAATCTGATATTTTGATTGTTGGAAGACCTTTTGTATCTTGTTATCCATTAGAAAGTTATATAGTAGTATGGCCAAATGGTTATTTTGGTCCTAAATGTATGCTTTGATGTTCTTTTTGGTCCATTATGTTTCAAAATGTTCAAATCAGTCTTAAATGTTGACGAAATGTTTCATTTTGGTCCTAAATATTTGTAAAATGTTTTGCTTTGGTCCCAAATCATTGAGTTTGGTCAAAATGAACGATAAGATGTATATTTATGGTCAAAATGACCCTTTAATCTAGTAGTATTTTTATCAGTAAGTTTCATGTACGATTAAAAATAGTGATTTTTTTTGTTATTGTTATCATGTTTTTGTGAAGAAACATTATTTTGGTCCCTTTTTCATACTTTCAACTATTTGGTCCTTTATTAAGTTCAAATGTTAACTCGTTAGTCTCTAGTCTATATCTGTTACTAACAGTGATGATTTCAGTGATGATTTGATCGTTAAATGCTTACATGGCACCATTAAATGCCAACGTAATTAACTCTGTATTTTAAATTTGAAATCTGAGTTGGTTTTATCTTTCAAAATACACACATTTAGTTCCTCTTTTAGGGTTAGCAACGTCCTCCTCTAACTCTCCATTCTCATTCGTCCTCCTCTGTGTGTGTGTGTCTCTCTTGTCCTAACTGTGGGCTAGGTTGGGGTTTTTGAAGTGAAAAAGCTTGTGATAAATGTTAAAGGCTGAACTCGAGGCCCTTTCCCTTTGGGTAATTCATGTACTGGGAAACAAGTTCAACAATATAAGCCATACGTTGTACTATAAGTAATATCTTTAAGCAAATCTAAGAAACCATAGTTTTAAGATTAGTGTTCTGGTTGGTTGTGAAGATTTTCGGTAAGCCACGTGTTCCTCTTAGAATCGAAATCATCATCACTTTCTTCCTTAAAAGCCTCGGAGGAATTCCCAGTGGGTGTGGAGTTTCCTCCATAGCTTGGCTTCTTTACAACAAACCCCAAGGGAAATCATAGCCGTCGCTTATGGAATCCTATTGCTAACCCTAAAAGACGGACTAAATGGTTGTCTTTTGAAACAAAGAGCCAACTCAGATTTCAGATTTATTTTAAAATAAAGGGACTAAATAGTTAATTACGTGGCATTTAACGTGTCACATGTGCATTTAATGGTCAAGTCATCCCTGTTATTAATGGATATAGGTTAGAGGGACTAACGAGTTGACATTTGTAATTAATGAGGGATCGAATAGTCTATTTCAAAAATGCAGGTACCAAAAAGTTGAAAGTGTGAAAAATGAGGGACCAAATACTAGGTTTTCTCTTTATTTTTTTATATCCAAGAATCAGAACACTAAAAGAAGACACATTAACCACAATGGTAGTAAACTAGAGCAGAAACTAGGGAACAAGTAACAACCACATAATTAACCCTCGCTTGTTTGCTTATTTTTTTAAACTTGGTCTTTAGAGTTTTCAACTTAATTTGGTCTTAAGCAAGAGTACTCTTTTCGACTAAAAATTTTATATTAACTATTAATTTTGTTTTCAAAGTTTTTTTTTTCTATTAATTTCTTCGTCGTTATTTTATATTTTATTTATTGTTAATTTTTAACCAACTTTTTAAAATAATTAACAGTTGTTTTTCAATGTTTTTTAATTTGAGTTAGAATTTAAATTTATTATTCTATTAATTTTACATAATATGTTATTAATTTATTGTTAATATTTGACTAAAATAGAATAAAATTGGTAAACTGAAAATTGATTTAGTTTAAAAATGAAAAGAATATTTTTGCCTTTCTGTTATTAAGTAAATTGATGATATAACAATGTTAATTTTAAGATGTAATTCTTTTAGTTGATAATATTCTGTAGTAAGCATTACATAAATATTATTTTGGCTGTTAAAGGTAGTTATTGTAAATATTTTGAGTTTTTGCAAATGCAAGAATAAAATTTATTTTTCTTAGTCAACATATTATGTCATTAAATAATGATATTATTATTACTGATATAGCGGCTTCGTGATTTTTTTGGTGTTATTCTATGGTGTTGTTTCGTTTTATTATCTTATTATTGTTGTTTTGAGTTTGTTTATATTTTTTTAGAATTGAGGTTGCCTACTATTCTGTTTGGAAGGGTTTGTCTCTGTTAGATGATTTATTTGTGTTTCTTGTTTTTTAGATGGTTTTAACTTTAGTTGAATTCCTAAATCTGCTAACTTGATAGTTGATTATTTTGCAATTTGTTTAAAACGAGGATGAATTCTCTTGGATGGGTTGTAAATTTTCCACATTCGTCAGTTGATATCTTATCTAGTGTTTCCGTTTATGCTAGAGAAGAATTGACTATTTTTATTTTGTTTATTTGTATTGTGTTTGACTTTGCCTTAGAATTATTTTTCTGGAAAAAAAAAAAACATACAAATGAAAGAAATGTTACATCATGGATTTAAAAGCCCAATCATGACCGCAATCTTATAAGAAAAGAAGGAATCATATGTCAGGCAAAAAAAAGAAAAAGAAGTAATCATATGTTTATTTACCTTGATGCTTTGTTAGGAAATTTCGATTATTCTCACATGGATAACTATACATTATAAATATATATCTCGTTAAAATTTTATAAAAATAATTCCTGAGATAAATATTTAACGACAGAAATAGAATACAATATCTACACTAAAAACTAAACGAAGGAAAAAAAGTAATTTATTTGTTAATATTTTGACTTTCTTTAACGTAAAATTTCATTTTCGAAATGCGTTATGCTTCACCTTTGGATATAAACTAATTCTTCATTGCTATTTGAAGACAGTTGAGTTATAATATTGTCGTATGTTTGTCATAAAGTTATTTTAATCATAAGTTTTAATTATATTATTTCTTTTTAATAATTAGTCAGGTAAAAAATTGTGTTTGATGTTTTCTTTTTATCATAATTGATCACATATAAAATTTTTGTCACGTGTCAAATTTTGATTGAGAAATCTTATAGCCAATATATAAAAAAAGTTTACCTAATTTTTTGTTATAAGCTTTTTCTTATTGGTAATTATATGATGCAATAAATTGTATGCTATGAAGCATAAACATTGATATGGACACGTATATATTTGACCTGACCCGGTTATCATTTTGAAATCATGCCGGGTCAAAAATTGGCCGGGGCCGGGTCTCAGGTTTAGGTGTCCTAGAGCCAGCCCGACCTGAGGTATACCTATTATTAATTTTTTTTATTATATATATTTATATTTTTTTTACAAAATATTCTTTTTTTATTGTAGAAAATATACATGTATTCTTAGTTTTATTAATTGTATATTAAAAATATATAAAATATATATTTAATCTCAATTAAATCAATAATTTTTTAACAAATAAATCAAATTTAATATTTTTAATAATAAAAGCATCATTAAAGTGATCCAAAATTAATTTTTTGATCAATATATATAAATTAAAAATCATATATAATGTTTCGGTAAAAAAAGTCGTATATAATGAATAAATAACTTAAAAAAATAAATATAAAAAATTTGAAAAAAAATCTACTAGACTTCGTGGCCTAGCCCAGGCTCTGCCCGAGCCGGGTCTCGGGCCTGGCCGAAACCCATCCCGACCGAGCCTGTGTACCTTTGTAACACGGGACATGATTAGAACATATAGACATATTACATTCTTAAAATTATATGACATAATTGATTAATTGTGGTTCGAATTAAGAGTAATTAACAAGAGAAGAAAGGAAAAATAATTGATTAATTGTGGTTCGAATTAAGAGTAATTAACAAGAGAAGAAAAGAAAAATAAATGTCATTTTCTTTGTAAGAAATATGAAATAACACCCCCTTCCCACAAATTATTTCTGTTAAGGGCGTACAGATCATTGAAGTAATTTTAATTTGTTTTTATCAACAATATACATGACTAGATTCAAATATAAGATCATTTTCAAAAATTTAAAATATCTATCAATTATATTGGACTTTGTTAAATCGCTGGTAAATAAACATAAATTTTAAATTAGGAAACTTAATGTTTAATCATTTAATTTATACTCAGTCAATGAATTAGTCTAAAAATCCATGGTTTGATTTTTCAAATATTGTAATTGTCAACGATTTAGAGATTATTGAAAAGATTTTCTTTATCAACGATATACATGACATGATTCAAATATGAGATAACATTTCTAAAAATTTGAACTTTTATATAGACCTTGTTAAAACATTGGTAAATAAATGTAAATTTTAAACGAGAAAATCTGAGTTTATATGAGTTTGCAAATCAATCCTTGAATAATCAAAATAAATAATTTGGTCATTGAATTTGAACTAACTTAATATTTTCTTTCTTCAAAATTTATATTAAGTTAGTTCACAAATTCAATATAAATTTAGAAGAAAAAAATATTAGGAACGATTGCGATATTTCAGGAACAAGTCATATATTTCAATTATTAAGAGTTTGATTCGTTGACTCGGTAAAAATTCAAGGACCAAATAATAAGTTTTCTCATTTTAAATCACTTTATTACAAGTTGTGTGTTGTCAAATATCCTGCATAGTTTGGAAGAAATTTTGTGTCTTTAAGAGATGGAATAAAGAAAAGAACAATAATTGAACCTCAAACCACAACTTCTTTTAACTTCCTAAACATTCTTTCAAAATTTAAGTAACCTCAAAAAGGCCTTTCTTTGTCTCCCACATTCATATATTCTTTTCTTGCTTTTGTACTATTTCTTTCCCATCAAAAAGGAAACCACAAATACCTTATTTCTTTCTTTCACCTTTTTTTCAAAACCATATATATAAATCACACCCTTCAAACACCAACCTTAACGATTTTCTCAATCTTCAGTTCATTAATCCAATTGTGTTCTTGTTCTTCAAAATATATTGTTTATTGACTTTTCTTATTCTTCTCTCTTCAAAAAATGGCTTATGTGTTGAAGAAATCAGGTGCAGTTACAGATAGCATGTCTGATGCTTTAAGGCAGAGCCGCTTTCATATGAAGAACTGCTTTTCTCGGTACTTTCTAACACTGTCTCTTTTTGTCTTTCTAGAGAAAATAAAAATTACAAAAATCATATTTTTGTCCATAACTATTTATTTTTAGGTAAAATAGCTATTTTTATCCTAAAACTATGGACAAGTTTTATTTTGGTCTTCAAACTATTTTTTGTTCTGTTTTAGACTTTTAGTCCTCAAACTTTTACATTTGTTTTTGTAAGATGTGATTCATTTGGTTTCTACCTTTATTTCTAACTTGAAGAGTTGATATATTCCATTTCTCTCTCATATGTGTCATATAACAAGTGAGTTGGTAAAGAAAGAAAGGAAAATTTCACTATTTGAAAGAAAAATAACTATAAATTTATCTCCAATTTGTGAATAAAATGATTTTTTTTTTCTTTATCAACTCACTTATTATGAGAAATATGAGAGAGAAATGATTCATATCAGTTGTTCGGGTTAGAAATTTATCTCCAATTCATGTCATTATTTCTAACCCAAACAACTGATATGAATTATTTCTCTCTCATATTTCTCATAATAAATGAGTTGATAAAGAAAAAAGGAAATTTTTCATTTTTATTTACAAATTAGAGATAAATTTATAGGTATTTTTCTTTCAAATAGTGAAATTTAATATATAGATGTGAAAGTTTTTAATAGATGGCTTGTTCAAATATTTATGGTTTATCAGTTGGATTGGGAAATAATTTCTGGACATAGTATATCAAACGGTGACATATTAAAAGTATTTGAATCATTAAATGATTGGATGACTATAGTGGAAGCAATTATTTACCAAGGACTAAATTGAAAATGTAATTAATTATTGGGGGTCAAAGTACAAATAATTGCCCTTCATATTTTTTTTTGGGGTCTCTTATAACGTTTTTTAAACTTGAAACAGGTTTACTGAGAGTGGGAAAAGGTTGATGAAGAGGCAACATGTAATGGAGGATGTGGAGAAAGCAATTCAAGACCAAGATGAAAGGAACAAAATCTTAAAAGGCTTATTTGGTTACATTCTTGGAATCACTCAGGTGCAAATTTCGCAACAACTAACAATTTGATCCTTGAAATATTACCGAGTCTTTGAATGATTGAAATATACAGTTTAGTCCCTAAAAAATTAAACTATATTCTTATTAGTCCTTTTCATAGACTAAATTGTATACCATTTTAATCTTTTAAGGACTGAAGAGTAATGTTTCAATCTTTCAGATACTAAACTATGTATTTGAATATTTTAAGAATGGAGTTATCAATTCGGTAATCTTCTACGGATCGAATTGTTAGTTTACTAAATTCATTACATAAAAAAACTATTTTGATTTTTGACCCATAAAAATGGAATTATTTGTAGGAGGTAGCCATTGTTCCACCAAATGTTGCTTTTGCAGTAAGACCCAATCCTGGAGTATGGGAATTCATGAAAGTAAATGTAGATGATTTGCAAGTAGAAGGTCTTCAAGTTTCAGAATACTTGAAGTTTAAGGAAATGGTATTTGATGAAAATTGGTAAGAAATAAAGGGTCTGTTTGATTATATTTTTTATCTTTATTTTTTTTGTGTATTTAAAAAATAAATTTTAAATTTGATTATAAAAAATGGGTTTTTGAAGATAAAACAAAAAAAAAATAATCTGTTAGAGAAAATACATTTTTTTTAAAAAAGAATAATAAAAAAATATTAGATTTTTTTAAAAAAATTTTATATTAGTTTGCATTAAATCTTAACAATGACGTTACTGAAAATCAATTCTTCACATTTTCTTTTCAAAGCACATAACACATGTTACTTGTTTATGTATATTTTGAACTTTGAAAACAAAATTTTACTTTTTACCATTTAAAAATTATTAAAAAAAGTAAGCCATAAAATAATTTTTTTTTGAAATTTTAATTTTTAAAATAAAAAATAATTATTCAAAAATAAAATCAAAAACCTGTTTGAAAAACCGTTTCCATGACCATTTGGATCGGATAATCAACCATATTTTTTTGGTATCATGTGGTTTGACCCTATTTCATTTTGGTACCCTGCGGTTTGAAACCTGACACTTTGATACCCTTTGGAGTTATTTTGTAATTTTAACCATAACAAATTTTTCAAAAATTACATATTGACCTCAAAAAATTACAAATAGGTCCATGGATACATATTGACCTCAAAAAATTACAAAATTTTTTATGGTTAAAATTACAAAATAGCTCCAAAGGGTACCAAAGTGTTAATGAAGAATACCACAGGGTACCAAAGTGTCAAGTTTCAAACCACAGAGTACTAAAATAAAATAGGGTCAAACCTCAGGGTACTAAAGTGTAATTTATCCTTTTTTTAATATGATCAATTAAATTAGTATCAATGGTGGGAAGTAGATCTTCTGCAATGCAAATATACTATAGTCTAGATAGAAAAATTAAGAGTTAGAGAGAGAAAGTATCAACACCTTTTCTCTCTAGCTTTCATTTCTCTCTCTAAACGACAATGTATTTACAGAGAATCGAGGTCTTAAATAGTAGGCTTCATTATAATTTATATATGAATTGCATGTGCAGGGCAAATGATGAAAATGCTTTGGAGATAGACTTTGGAGCTATTGATTTCTCTACTCCTCACTTGTCTCTTTCTTCTTCAATTGGAAATGGTCTAAATTTCACTACCAAGTTCTTGAGCTCAAAGCTTAATGAAAACTCAGAAAGTATGAAGCCATTCCTTGATTACTTATTAGCACTTAACCATCATGGAGAGGTATATAAATTTTAGCAAGAA
The DNA here is from genome assembly GCA_003254925.1 of Chamaecrista fasciculata. Taxonomy (NCBI): domain Eukaryota; kingdom Viridiplantae; phylum Streptophyta; class Magnoliopsida; order Fabales; family Fabaceae; genus Chamaecrista; species Chamaecrista fasciculata. The sequence goes on along the minus strand of QANZ01001124.1, from coordinate 20,181 downwards.
CTTAATTTTGTTCTAACTGTGGATATCAAATATTAACAAATACTGTACTTTTTTATTTATTTTTTCTTTCACCTATGATTTTCTGCAGAATCTTATGATCAATGACACCTTGAATTCCATACCAAAGCTTCAAAATGCACTGAAAATGGCTGAAGTTTATTTGTCTGCACTCCCCAAAGACACACCATATCAGAATTTTGAGGCCAGGTAAGATAATAGATATTCTATTAGTAAACATACAACTCGTTCCTGAAAGATTGGAATATACAATTTAGTCCTTGAAAGGTTATAATGGTATATTATTTAATCCATGAAAAGGACTAATAAGTATACTGTTTTGATCTTTCAAGAACTAAACTGTATATGTCAATCTTTTAGGACTCAAGTTGTCAACTCGATAATCTTTCAAGAATCGAATTATTAGTTTACTCGATATTCTATATATGAACTATGTCATTTCTTTTGAAACTTTCACCACCTTATAGAAAAAAAAAAGTGTTTTAAATTTAAGTGTTCTACTTAAAAACTGTCTCTAGTTCAAGTTTTTTTCTATTCCTGGGAATTGAGAAGTGACTTTCATTCAACATGTTATTTTGCTTTCCTACATTGTTGGTGATTTTCATTACTATGTATCCTTAGGTTCAAGGACTGGGGACTTGTAAAAGGGTGGGGAAATACAGCTGAGAGAGTGAAAGAAACAGTAAGATTGCTTTCTGAGGTACTAGAAGCACCCGACCCGGAAAAATTCGAATCGCTTTTCGGTAGGCTACCGAACATGTTCAACATAGTGATTTTCTCAATTCATGGCTATTTTGGCCAAGCTGATGTTTTGGGATTGCCAGACACTGGAGGACAGGTTTGAATAATTCTAATTCCACTGATTTTTCAAATGTACAAATTTTAGTTTAATTTTAGTAGTAAAGATTTGAGAGACTCATCATCAATGTCCTTTCAAATAGATTGTTTACATTCTTGATCAAGTAAGAGCCTTTGAGGAAGAATTGCTCAACAAAATTAAGCTGCAAGGTCTTAATGTGAAGCCTCAGATTCTTGTGGTAGGCTAAACCATTATCTTCTTCTTCCATTAACATTTCATTGTTTGTTTTTTATTGAAATTACAATTTAGTCCCTAAAAAAATATGTTTTCAAGTTGGCAATTCAATATCTGAGAGTCCAATATATACATTTCAGTCCTTGAAATTCATTGAGACAATACAACTTAGCCTTTTAAGTCCATTTTTTATAGACTACCGTGTAGAAACAAAAGGACTGATATGTATTGCTTTCATGACTTTTAGGGATTTAAAAAGTGTAGGTCAAAGTGCACTTTTGGTCCCAGATTTTTTGGTTAGGTCTCAATTTGGTCTGGTATCTTTTTTGTTACACTTTTGGTCCCACATATTTTGCCCAGGTCTCAATTTTGTCCCATATCCTTTTTTGTTGCATTTTTAGTCTCTTACCTTTTGGTTAGGTTACATATTTGGTCCCATATATTTTGGTCAGGTTGTAAAGTTAATCTCATATTTTTGCAAACGTTCTCACATTGTGGGAGTAACTGTAGAACTTTTTGCAAAGATATGAGACCAAATTTGCAACAAAAAAGATATGGGACCAATTCTACTCTTGACCAAAAAAGCAGAGACCAAAAGTGCAACAAAAAAATATACGAGACTAAATTGAGACCTGGGCAAAAAGCATGGGACCAATAGTGCACTTTGACCTCTATTTTTTAAAGACTACCTTGTAGAGACAAAAGGACTGATATATATTGGTATCGTGACTTTCAAAGATTAAAAAGCATAAACTAGACTTTCAAGGCGATTGAATTGTTAACTCGTGTATCTTTCAAGAGTAATTTATCTATTTACTCTTTGACTTTCTTTCTTTTGACTCTTAGGTCACACGTCTTATCCCAGATGCAAAAGGGACTAAGTGTAATCAAGAATTGGAACCTATCACCAACACCAAGTACTCCTATATTCTTAGAGTTCCCTTTTGGACAGAGAAAGGGATTCTTCGCCAATGGGTTTCTCGTTTTGATGTCTATCCTTACCTTGAGAGATTTGCCAAGGCATGTCCAATTTTTTTCTTTTCCTTTCATTGAAGAAAAGAATGAATGGGGAAAAAAAAATTGTTTACTTATGTTTCATTTTCTCTCTTTCATCAATAGGATGCTTCACTGAAGATTTTAGAGCTTATGGAAGCAAAACCTGATCTCATAATTGGAAATTACACTGATGGAAACTTGGTATCATCTTTAATGGCTAGTAAGCTTGGTGTAACCCAGGTAACATTAGACACAGAACTAGATTTTTTTAGGCATATAAAGCAGAGTTAGTATATAAATCATTAAGGTCCTCAAACCATGATGTTAATTTCATTTTGGTCATAAAATTACTTTTTATTTTGTTTTGGTCTCCAGAATATGATTTCGTCTAGTTTGTACTATTATTTCTGATTTGGATAGTTGAAATAGATCATTTCTCTTTTATATGTGTCACAGTAAGTGAGTTGGTGAAGAGAGAAAAATTTTCACTCTTTGAAAAAAAAAAACATCAACCACAAATTTGTTTCCAATTTTTTTTCATTTAGTCAACTTATAATATATATGAGAGAAAAATGGTCAATCTCAATTGTCCAAGTCACAAATAACGGTAGAAATAAAACAGAATCACATTTTTTTGGACCAAAAAAATGGGAAAAAATGTGAAAGTTTGAGAATCAAAACAAAACAAAAACCAGTTTTAAGGCCAAAATGAAACTTACCCCATAGTTTGAGGATCAAAATAAGGTTTTGACCATCATTTTACTATTACTAATTTGTACTAAAGCTTTTAATTTTTGATAAATGAAGGCAATTATAGCTCATGCTTTGGAGAAAACAAAATATGAGGATTCTGATGCCAAATGGAAGGAGTTTGATTCAAAGTACCATTTCTCATGTCAGTTCACAGCTGACATGATCGCAATGAATGCTGCTGATTTTATCATAACTAGCACATACCAAGAGATTGCTGGAAGGTAGGCATGCCTTTTCTTAAAACTTCTAGGTCAAATACTCATCTTGGTCCTCAAATTATGGGGTAAGTTTCATTTTGATCCTAAAACTATTTTTTGTTTCGTTTTGGTTCTCAAACTTTCACATTTGTTCCGTTTTGGTTCTCCAAAATATGATTTCATATGGTTTCTGCCGTTATTTCTAATCTAGACAATTGAGATGAAATATTTTTCTCTCATGTGTTATAATAAGTGAGTTGACAAAGAGAGAAAGAAAAATTTTAATTCTTAGTCACAAATTGGAGATAAATTTGTGGTTGATTTTTATCTCCAATTTGTGAAGAAGTTTTCTTTCCCTCTTTCTCAACTCACTTATTAAGATACACATATAAGAGAAAAATGGTCCATCTCAACTGTGCAGGTTATAATTAAGTAACGACAGAAACCCAACAAAATCACATTTTGAGGACCAAAACGAAACAAATATGAAAATTCGAGGACCAAAACTGAATAAAAAAATAGTTTTAGAATCAAAATGAAACTTATCCTATAGTTTGACGACAAAAATGAGATTATTTTAACCTAAATTATATGTTCCATTATGGATTCACACTTGTAAAAACCTTGAGATTACTAACAAACTGACCTAATTATATGTTGTATATATCATCAGTAAGGATAAGCCAGGACAATATGAAAGTCACACTGCATTTACCATGCCTGGACTTTGTCGTGTGGTCTCCGGCATCGACGTGTTCGATCCCAAGTTCAACATCGCGGCTCCCGGCGCCGATCAATCTGTGTACTTCCCTTTCACTGAAAAACAACTGAGATTTACCTCATTTCATCCTGCCATTGAAGAACTACTTTATAGTAAAGATGACAATGAAGAACACATGTGAGTAGTCTTCCACTAGTTTAATTACTCTCTTCCTTGTCTCACACTCTACATAATTGCAAGTAACTCCTAATTGAGTATACTTAGTCTAACAAAGGTAACAGCTAAAATATATACAAAACCCTCCTGAACTTTAGTCATTGTGCAAAAAATTCCTTGAACTTTGAAAAGTAACGAAAGACTTCTTGAAACTTTTGATTTTGTGCAAAAGATTCCATTGTGTTAATAGTATCATTAAAAAAAAAATTAAATTTTCTCTATAGATGTATTTTACATTGATTCAAAATTAAAGTTAACTATTATTAACCAAAAAGCTAAAAATTTCATGACGAAAGTTTTAACAAAAGTGGTTATTTTCACAAAATCACAAGTTGAGGAGATCTTTGTCACTTTTTAATGTTCATGGAAGGTTTTATACTAAATAGGCCAAGAAAACAATTAACATATATATATATATATATAGATGGATGTATTTGTATCTATAACTTCATATAGTTTGTTTGATCTTCAAAAGAATCACTCTATTTTTGTTTTTAAAGTAATCATAATGACTTGTTTCAAATTGAATTGTGTTTACAACAGAGGGTTTTTGGAAGATAGGAACAAACCAATCATCTTCTCAATGGCTAGGCTTGACACAGTGAAAAACCTCAGTGGCTTAGTTGAGTGGTATGGGAAAAACAAGAAGTTGAGAAAACAAGTAAATCTTGTGATAGTTGGAGGATTCTTCAACCCATCAAAATCCAAAGACAGAGAAGAAATTGCAGAGATAAGGAAGATGCATGCCTTGATGCAAGAATACCAACTCAAGGGCCAATTCAGATGGATTGCGGCGCAAACTGATCGATATCGGAACGGAGAACTCTACCGATGTATTGCTGATACAAAGGGAGCTTTTGTGCAGCCAGCATTGTATGAGGCTTTTGGCCTCACAGTCATTGAGGCAATGAACTGCGGATTGCCAACTTTCGCGACAGACCAAGGCGGTCCAGCCGAAATTATTGTCGATGGTGTCTCGGGTTTTCTCATCGATCCATATAAAGGAGAAGAATCAAGCAACAAGATTGCTGAGTTCTTTGAAAAGTGCAGCATTGATACTAGTCATTGGGATAAAATGTCAAATGCTGGTCTTCAACGTATCAATGAGTGGTAATTCTTTGATTACAAATAGACCTTGTTTTTTTCATCCTTAGTAGTTGATAGGTGAAATTTCAATTTAGTTTGTGTTTTTTGCTTTTTACAGCTACACATGGAAGATATATGCAAAGAAAGTGTTGAATATGGGATCTGTTTATGGATTTTGGAGAGGATTGAACAAGGACCAAAAGCTAGCAAAGGAAACATACATCCACATGTTTCATAGTCTCCAATATAGGCAATTGGTGAGTTGTTGGGAAAATGAAAAAAAAAAAGAGTATATATATAAATTGATCACTGAATGATACACGAGTTAATAACTCAATCCTTGATAATTTAGTTTATACTCTTTAATCTTTGAAAGTTGTGGAAATAATACATTTTAATCATTGCATCCTTACAAATTAGTCTATAAAAAAATAGGGTTAAGGGAGTAATTAGTTGTATTACATCCACAACTTTCTATGATTAAATTGTGTATACTAGACTTTCAAAGATTAGATTTGGTGGGTTGGTATGCCATATGTGTTTCGTGTCAATGTCAGTGTCTATGCTTTATATATATATATATTCAATTATTGTTATTGGAAAATTTCGTCGTTTTACAGGCAAGAAATGTGCCAATCCCTAGTGAAGAGCCACAAGAAGATGTAACAATGGGGAAATTTTCAAGCCAAAAGCCAACAAAACCAGATGCACAACCTAAAAGACCAATTGAAGCACTTGAAAAACAGCTACCACCAATACCAACCAAAGCTGAACATCACACAACTCCAAGGCAAGTACTCTAAATGAACATATCGGACAAGGTTTAGTGAAACTTATTTTTCAGTCCTTGAATTTATCTTAAAATTGTGATTTAATCCTAAGATATTGAAAATACACTTTTTGATTTTTGATTTGTTTACAGACGATGACTATATTTGAGTTCCTAAAACATTATGGGTATTGACTAAAATAGTTGGTAATAAGGACTTATTTATCCGTAATCAAATTTTAGGCTAATTGTCCTATCCATTGAGATGTCTACAAGCTAGTAAAGGAATTAGTCATTGTTATCGATGATGAGAGTAAGGATTATTTTCTTCTCTTATACAGGGATGAAGGTTTAGGTAAGGAATTGATTAGCTCAGAAGAAAGTGGAGTTAGAGGCTATGGATATCATTGGTGGGTCTTCCTAATTGCTTTTGTACTCACCATTGGTTACTTCCTTAAGAATATGGAGAATCTATTCATATGGAAACATCAATCTGAGAGCAAATGAAAATAGTTTATTTGTATATCTTTTTATTTTATCTTTGCTCACAAGCAGGAGCTATATATATCATTCATGTTGTAAATGATTTCAATAATAAATAAAAGGTGCAGTTTCTCTGCGTTTCGGTTGATGTATTTGTTGTATATATTTACTCTATGATTAATATATATACATTGGGATGTTACATATATACTACTTTATATATATGTATATCATTATTAAGATATAAAAAATAATATTAAAGACTGAATATGGTGGAAAATTGAAAATTTACAAAAGAAGTTTGCTTGATTAATTAAAGCAAAATCACGGACACCTAAGCCTCCTTGGTCTTTTGGTTTGAAAATGAAATTTTTGTTGAGAAGATGTATTGCTAGTTTATCAACTTTGAAACCCCAAAAGAAGTTTATAATCCAACCATTTTATCAACTATTTTAGCTTTCAAACCGTTTAGCTTTTGATCGATTTTATCAACCATTTCAGAGAAGTTAGATTTTTTGAGATCATTGTCCACATAAACCCCAAGATATTTGCCTAGATTTGGTTTATAAGAGACATTGAAAGTGGAGGCTAAACATTTCTTAAAAGTTCTTGGATTGCTGGGACTTGAGATTAGACGCGATTCCTGTATTTGCAAATATCTTGGCCTGCCATCTTACATAGTTTTCAAGGACTTGCTTGATTGCTGTGCAATCTTGTAATTTTAATATGAAAATTGTCTAAATAAAATATCATTAACAAGTTACTAAATAAATAACATAAAAGGTGCTAAATATGGGCACCGTATTATTAAAAAGAAAGAAAAGGAAGAGAAAATCTATTATTTAGTCCATGAATTTATACCGAGTCAACTGATTAACCCTTGAGTAATTGAAATACACAATTTGGTCCCTGAAATATTTCAATTGTCAACTATTTGGTCCTGGGTGATGATTTGGTCTATGAATTTTAACTAATTTTATACTTTTTGGTCCCTTTAGTTTTACTAAATTAATACTTCTTGCTCTTTGAATTTATACTAGATTTTTTATTTTTATTTTTGGCACTTAAATTAGACCCGAGGACCAAATTGTTGACAATTGTAATAATTCATGACTGAGTTGTATAGGGACAAATTAGTTAACTCAGTGTAAATTCAAAGACCACATAATATGTTTTCTAAAAAGAAATTATCAACAAAAAAAGGGTGATCCCGTGATTCACATAGTTTTTATGTTATTCAATCACACCCTTCTTGCTGTGATTTGATAACATGATGTCTTTTTGAAATCATTTTGGACATTCAAGATACCATATTGGATATAGCATATGAGATACCATAGCATATGAGATTATGGATATAGGAGCATAGCTTATCAATGCACCCTAAGGGCTTGTTTGGCAGTTAGAAAGGGAATGGAGGGGGAGAGATTTGAGGGCAAGATTAAGTTCGTAAGCTCCTTCCCCTTGTTTGGCCATTGATCAATTCCTCCTAACAAATATTTCAATTTGGTGTTTGAAATTTATGAAAGGGAAGGATAATGACAAATTAATTTATGATCCTCCATTCTCTCCCCTTCCAATTTATAAATTTCTAAATAAAAAGAAGAGGTCTCACTCGAGAAGAGGTTTTGGACCTCTTCACTTTGTTTGAAAAGTTAATTATTAGAGAAGAAGAGAATGCGAGATTAACCTTTAATCCGATATTCTCCTCCTTCTTTCACAAGTTTCAAAGAATTAATATATGTAACAACTAACAACCTTAGAATAAAGATGAATCTTCATTCATGAGACAAAACGACACAAAGTCATACATCAAGGAGACCAAGCAAGAAATAATTAAATCTAACAAAGAAACTACAACCAATACATTAGTATAGGAGAGCAAAAAAGAAAATACTATGCAACACACTTAAGAAAAATATAAAGATTAAGATCCAGATCTTCCATACAAAACAAAAGATACATAAAATTTTCTAGATCTCCATTATTTTTTTTTGGATAAAGAGAAAATTTTGAAGATGTGAAAGAGATGCAACACACCTCTTTTTCCTCTTTGAGAGAACACTATCTTAAAAATCCCTTGGTCGGAGCGCAATGCTTTAATCTTATTAACCATTTGATTATCTTCCTTATTCATATTTTGTTTAAATCGCCAATAACTTCAAACTTATGACATGAAGTCAAATAGTTATGACCATATCGTGAATAATCATCCAAGAAAGGTAATAAAAATACCAAGCTCCGTGTTTCGCTCTCACATTCGTTTGATCGCTAACAACATAATGGATTAGTTGCAAGGAATCATGTTGCTTTACTAGTCAGACAAAATTTCACATTGTGATATTTTCACATTTGGAATGTCACCCAACAACCGTTTTTGGCTAACATTGTGTGAAGAAATAGCGAAACATTCGTTTTAATTATAAAATGAACACAAAAAATATCCAAAATCAAAGAACTTTTTAAACAAGAAAAAATTGAACCATAAAGAATAGAGTTGTTCACACTGACTACAACTCTATTATGAAAGTTGAAATAAAAACTCAAACTTTAAAATGAAATGTAACAGGATCCAATTTCTGTCAAACGTCATAAGCATAAAGTACATCATGGAGTGTTCAACGTCTTTAACCTTGTAAAGTGAATTGGCATGTGTCACACCGTTAATCATGATTCTCGCATTGTTTCCAACGTAAAGCCACTTGATTTAATGCGATAATCAATGATACTCGACCAAGAATTCTTAATATGTGGATTAAGGAGCATGAGTCTGTAATCCAAAAAGAAGAGACTTGTCTTGTTTGGTAAACAGTACCAGGAACTTGAGAATTTGCTTAATTCACTAGAACCATTTCGCTCTCATCCTGTTTAAAATAGTCATATGCGAAAAGGCTCAATCTCTAGTAGGTGAAGTACTTGACCTACTCAACGTCTAGCTTCTTTCACCCATCTTTGTTTCCCTTCTTTTTGAATTAAGACCACCCTTCTTAAAATAGGGCTTTTACTTAGAAAGTCCATGCATCCTCACAACAAGCTTATTTGGAGGCCTTACAGACCTCTAAGCATCCACCTTTCAACTCCAAGTGCTCAACTACATCATCGAAAATAACGATGTTTACATTTTGGGTCATATTAACCTTCAAGTGTTGGGAATCCTAGGCGCCTAAAGCAGCGGAAGCAAAGATAAAACGATAAAATAAAACGCCTAGGTCCTAGAATTCCCGAACGGATCCGCTAGCAGAATTTAAAACTTTTAGATAGTGGTATACCTCACGAGTTTCAATCTAATGGTTGAACAAGGCGAATCCAAGGAGCCCACTCCCAGCGTTCTCCCTCTGCCAGTAATCCACACGAACAGTTTCTTTGAACACCGAGGTGCTAGCCTTCAGTTCTTTTCTCCAAAAGAACTAGGGACCAATCTACAGACCTCTGAACTCAAGAACTCCTTCTTGAAACAGCAATTGAGGTGGCGCTTAGAAGAAACCCCCCACAAGAACTCCTTCTTGCCTTTTCTTCTCTCACAAACCCTAATTATGGAGTCTAATCGATTTTCTCTAACTCTTAGAGAAAAGTCGACTTTTCTCTCTCTTGGATGCAAAGGTGCGATTTTCTCTCTCTCTTCTAGGAGGAAGAAAATCAAAACTAGGGTTGTATACTTGCTTACTTGGGCAAGTCGACTTGCCCATATATTTATAGACAAAAATTTGGTGATTTAATTATTCCTAAAATCAAGATATTCTGATAATATAATTATTTTAGGACTTGAATTTATAATTAAAATATTACCTTAATATTTTACTTTAAATTCAAACTGCAATCTTGGAGAATCAAATGAGGGATCAAATCTCTCCTTAGGACCCACCAACTATGCGCCATCTCCCTCTCCCTTTTCCTTGGAATTTTATAAATCAAAAACTTTCCTTAATTTATGATTTACCAAAGATTCTGAGAGGAGATCTCACCAAATCTTGTTTGAATCAAATCTTTTGATATCTCCATCAAATCTTTTGAATTCAAACTTATTATTTGAATTAATAAAACTATTTTATTTATCGAAATAAACCTTAAGAGGCGCCACCCTCATCTTATTATTAGGGAATTTTATAATTCAATAATTTCCTAACTCTTAGGAACATTATCTGAATTATTTTCCCTAATATTTTAATTGTAAATAATTAATCCCCATTAATTATTTAACAATTATTATATTTAAATTTGTCCCACAAATCTAAACATTACACATCTGTAGATCAATTAAGACAAGACCTAATGTCCCAGACATTTCCTCTGTGTCATAAATCGTGCCACCTGAGTGACCCACGAATTAACCCTAATTCGTGTCCCTTTTAAATGGTGTTCTGTTCCTGCTCGTGTGTGACCCAGCAGGCCCCACGTTAAGTTGGCAGCAGGGCATCCCCATGACCTACAAGTCGTGAGCGAACTCTAGCAAGCCATCACAACTACCCAAAACACGTGAGTTATCGTTTTTACTAAAACGACTTAACCTCAGTACCTCCGTGTCAGAGATCCTATTTTCCTACGATATCTTGGTCATGGACTAGGCACAGGAAGGTCATCCATAATCCAAACCACAACTTTCTCGATTCCCTGAGTAAGTCCCAATTCTTGAGTGACCACTCTTTTTCTTAGACAGACTCATCGAGGGCGCCAGTTAGATATCTCTCATCTAATGAGGGACAAAATTCCATTTTGGCCAATCCACATTCCTCAGCACGGCAATCAACCAAACCCGTACTTAGCCCTTATAGCTACCCTGTTACGGGCAGCGTTAGACTAAGCCAAAGTCTGACAACTGCAACGCCGGAATAATGATGACCTCAGGTCTAAGGCATCGCTACAGGCGTACAAGGAGAGGCAAGCTGATGACTAAACCCATGCAGGACTCTCCGGGTCCGTCCAGCAACTCGTAACCACCTTACGTAATTGCACCATGACTCTCGTCCCAGCATCTAGTGCATGCATCTCTATGCACCGAGGTCATGCTGGTCTTAGTTCATTTTCGTTCCCACAAAAACAATCGACCAGGGACAAATTTAGATTAATTATCTCATAATAAATCATGGACGTTATCATAGTAAACATGCTAATAACATGATAACACATTAATTTATCTTCCATAAATTAATAATATGTTCACAACATATTTACCTAAAATGATTGGCCCTAGGGCACAATCTCCAACATCAAGTCCTCTCAAATATTTATCCTACTAAAATCATAAAATCATATGAAATGTCATTTGATCACATCCTCTCAAATATTTATCCTACTAATAATAAAATTACAAAGTAACACTCAAAATGCTATAAAAAAATCTAAATTAACAATTATTTAATAAAAATACAAAAATCACAGAAGCAAACCAAACTAGACTCAAATCTTAATAAAACAAGATAAAAGCTTCTTAAATAAGTCTAAATTATATAAATTTATAGACTTATCAGTTGTGCACTATATTATATCTAAATATAGTATTTGGGCATAGCTTGAGTATTAATTTGACGAACATTTATGACGAGTGCTCGGTCAAATTTGGCGCCGTTGCAGGGGGAACATTTTTCAGTTTACGGTTAATTGTGAGTTCTTAGAATTTAGGATCTGCATTCATATAGTTTTCATATTAAAAAGCTGCATTAGATTTAGGTCCATACTAGGATTGCATTTGCATCTTGTTTTTTCAAAACTATTTTAATATTATTTTCATTTTTATTATTTATTTAAAAAATTATATTTCCGAAAATTAAGTTTTAAACCTTGATTCTTGAAAGATTCTTGTTAATTTAAATTTTGATTAGATTTTTCAGTTGAATTTTTTTTTT
>QANZ01001060.1:61164-78698 GCA_003254925.1 Chamaecrista fasciculata | reverse complement strand
TTGAATTATTTTTATATTTTTATCTTAAATTTGTACTAAATTTATACTATTAGATCTTTAAATTTGTATTTTTTGGTCTCTGAATTTGACCAAAGAATCAAATCATTTTTTTTTGCCCGAAAAGAACCAATCATTAACAATTACAATAATTTAGCAATCAAGTAGTGTATTTTAATTATTCAAAAATTAATTAATTGACTCGGTATAAATTCAAGAACAAAAGAATAAATTTTTTCTAAAATAAAAAAAATTGTGCATCGCTAATTGCTTGGGGTAAAAAAAAGGTGAATAAATATCTCATAAAGAGTTCGAGTATGAACAGACTTGAAAGAGAAAAAAAATAAAAACCGAAAAGTCCAAAGTCAACATTTTATGGCCAGTACACGTCAGCACACTAAAGCCGCCATTAACAGCAGCAACCAATAATAATGTGATCTCAGAAGAGAGATAGAGAGAGAAAGAGAAATCGTAACAGTGAAGAAAGCCATGGATTTCATCTTCTTCTTCATCTTCTTCTTCTTCTTCCTCTCTCAACCTCAATTCTCAACTTCCCAAAATAACAACAACATTCATTATTTCTCTTCCTTCAACATCTCAAATTCCCCATGGCTCACTTCCCAGAATCGCACCCTTCTATCCCCAAATTCCAATTTCTCCGCCGGCTTCATCCGCAAATCCAACAATCTCTTCGTCTTCTCCGTTTGGTTCACCAACATCGCCGGCAACAACTCCGTCGTATGGTCCGCCGTTAACGCCTCCTCCTTCGCCGTCACTTCCGCCGGCGAGCTTCTTCTCAACGGCTCTCCCTTCGCCAACGCTTCCTCAAATTCCACATCTCTTATTCTCAACGACGACGGAAATTTGGCTTTCGGCCATTATTGGAGCAGTTTCGCTAATCCGACGAACACGATCCTCCCGAACCAGAACATCACCGGAATCGAGTTAATTTCTGATAATGGCGATTTCAGATTCGTCGGTTCGACGAATCTGATTCTCAATTCGTCGAATGCTAAATACTATAACACTCCAAGCCCGTTGGTAATCATGGACGATTTTGGGAAAGTCACTATGGAAAGTAGCTTCTTCCTCACAAGCGATTACGGCGATAATCGGCCTCGGAAAATGGTTCTCGACGATGATGGAAATCTCAATATTTATAGTTTCTACGCAGATCGGCAAAATCAGTGGGTTAATGTTTGGACAGCGATTTGGGAACACTGTACAATCAAAGGCAAATGTGGCCCTAACTCTATTTGCTTGCCTTCAAACAATTCTTCTTCTTCTATTACTTCTTGTGTTTGTCCTTCGGGATTCAAGGCAAATTCAGGTGGATCCCAAAATGGGTGTTCAAGGAAAGTCAATCTTAGCAAGAACACCAAGTTTATGAAGCTGGATTATGTGAATTACACGAGCAATCAAATTGTGAGTATTGATGCTATAAACTTCACTACTTGTGAATCTAATTGTAGTGTGAACCAAAAATGTGTTGGGTTTGGGTTCAAATACGATGGATCTGGGTATTGTTCATTGATTCTTGAACAACTTTTATATGGGTATTGGTCTCCTGCTACAGAAATGTCTATGTTCGTTAGAGTTGATAAATCCGAATCCGAATCCTCAAATTTCATAGGCCTCACTCAAATTATTCAAACATCATGCCCTGTTCAAATCAGTCTCCCAAAACCCCCCAATGATTCTAACACCACCACTAGAAATATTGTCATCATTTGTACACTTTTCGCCGCCGAATTCATCGCCGGCGTCGCTTTTTTCTGGTCATTTCTCAAGAAATACATCAAATACAGAGACATGGCCACCACTCTCGGCCTTGAACTTCTTCCAGCCGGCGGCCCGAAACGCTTTACATACTCCGAGCTCAGAGCAGCCACCAAGGATTTCTCCGATCTCATCGGAAAAGGCGGCTTCGGCGATGTTTACAAAGGAGAGCTCTCGGACCACCGTGTCGTCGCCGTGAAATGCCTGAAAAATGTCGCCGGCGGCGACGCCGAGTTTTGGGCAGAAGTCACTATCATCGCCAGAATGCATCATCTAAACTTGGTTCGATTGTGGGGTTTCTGCGCAGAGAAAGGTCAACGAATTTTAGTTTACGAATTCATCCCAGGAGGATCATTGGATAAGTACCTATTCAATTTCAACCCCAAAATTGAAACAACGAATGAACCAAATCCAAGACAGAAAAAACCCATTCTCGATTGGAACATAAGGTACAGAATCGCATTGGGAGTGGCAAGATCAATCGCATACCTTCACGAAGAATGTTTAGAATGGGTTTTACATTGCGACATCAAACCCGAAAACATATTACTAGGCGAAGATTTCTGCCCCAAGATTTCAGATTTCGGGTTAGCGAAATTGAGGAAGAAACAAGACATGGTGACCATGTCACGGCGGAGAGGAACGCCGGGATACATGGCACCGGAGTGGATTACGACGGATCCGATCACGTCGAAAGCTGATGTGTACAGTTTTGGGATGGTGTTGCTTGAACTTGTGAGTGGAGTGAGGAACTTTGAGATTCAAGGGTCTTTCTTGCATAGTGAAGAGTGGTATTTTCCTGGGTGGGCTTATGATAAGATGTTTAAGGAGATGAAAGTGGAGGACATTTTGGATCGTCATATCAAGCATTGTTATGATAGTAGGGCTCATTTTGAGATGATTAATAGGATGGTGAAGACAGCAATGTGGTGTCTTCAAGATAGGCCTGAAATGAGGCCTACAATGGGGAAGGTTGCTAAGATGATAGAAGGGACTGTGGAGATTACTGAGCCCAAAAAGCCCACTGTGTTTTTCCTTGGAGATGACTAGTAGGCCCACCTTGGCTCATTTTGTGGATTTCATGATCTAAGAAAAAATAAAAGGTCAAAACTTTGGATTGATCCCAAATGCAAGGGATGAATCTCAAATTGGTGTTACATTTTTTCGTGATTTCTCAAATTGGAATCAAACTTGTAATTATATTTCTCTTATTTTAAGTTCAAATAAGATGATTCCAGAGCTACGAACGAATTGTTTTTTATGAATTATTTTTTTATCCAATTGGAGCTTAATGAGGTTAAATTGAATATCCAAAGTGAGTCATTTGTTTTATTATTAAATTTGGTTATATATCACTCATTTTAAATCTTAAATACAACAGTTAAAATTATGTGTTAAAACGAATTCAAATCATACTGCAAAAATATAAGCAAAAATTTTCTCCAATTGATTTGTTAAAACTTTGGATTGATCCGAAAACAAGGGATGAATCTCAAATTGTTACACATGATTTCTCAAAATGATATCAAACTATTGTATGTGATTATATTTCTCTCATTTTTTTATATAATATATTGCTTTTGTTTTTTTATATAATATATTTCTCTTGTTTTAATTTCAAGTATGATGAGTCCAAAGCTATGTACAAATTGATTTTTATGAGAGATTTTTTTATTCAATTGAAGTTATCAATAAATGAAGTCAAATCGAATTTCTAAAGTGAGTCGTTCGTTTTGTAATTAAATTTGGTTATATCTCACTCATTTTAACTTTGATGTGACAATTTCAGTGTTAATTCTTAAAAATTATTTATTTATCTAATTGAAGGGTCAACAAACAAATTCATGCTCCAAAATAGGTTTAGGACTAAAGCAAAAAGTTTCTCAGATTGATTTGTTAGAGTCCAAAGGAGTTTGGCACCACCACAGTTTCACTCACACAGCATAAGGGAAGAGGTTATTAATTTCATCTATTTTTCTTTGGGCTTTGAAATGGTTATTTGATGTGGGCTGGACATGGGGGTGTGGGTTGAGAGTGTAAATTTTCCCAATTGGGTTAAGGTTTAATTTTTTTGTTTTTGTTTAGTTTAAAAAGTTTTTCTCATCCTTTTTGTTTGGATCCAAATTCAGTGTCTAATGGCAACTTAACAACAAATAATACCTTACAAAAATGTTCAAAACTAATAAAATTTAATCTAGTAAACGGATCAGTCATTCAATTTAGAAACACGTTTTAGAGTCCCTGAAATTCAATTAATTTAAATTGCTTTTGTGTAAAAAAATGTTTAAAACTAAAAAACGAACTTTTTTTTTGGCCTGAAAACGAACTTTTAATTTATAATAAATATGAAGAGGATGTATTAGAGATTATAAATAGTAAAACTCAAAATAAAAAAAGACACTTGAAAAGCTAATACAGAACAACTATCACATTTAACTCTATATAATGTAAAATATGAAACTTTCATCAAAACTTCAAATGTCTCAATCCTTACATTTTTACAATGTACAAGGAGTGAGATTTTACAGACATCAAAAGACATGGAGCTTCAATCCACATCAAAATGCATCCTTATCCATTTTATAATGTAATAGAAGAAAAAACACTCAAACACTTACAAAAGATGAGAGAAATTGTAAGAAGGCAAAATACTAATTTCGTCTCTAAACTTTATATCAATTGTCAATTTTGTCTCCAATATTTTTTGTAGTTAATTTCGTCCCCAATATTTTATATTTTGGTCTATTTTATCTTTTGACTAACTTCTTTAAATAAATTTACAATATATTGCATCATGTTTTGCAGTTAATCATTAGTTATTGAAAAACATGAAGTGGGTTGGCTCGCGTGAAAGTCCCCTAGTTAACGATAGATTTCATCCAAAGTTTCTTTACATAAATTATAGCTCGCGAAAATAGACATAGTGAAAGTTCCTTAGTTAAAAAGTTTCTTTACAATAGACAGAGTGAAAGTTCCCGAAAATTTTCTGTTATTGCATCAAGTCTCTCCCTCGTAGAAACAAGGTGTCAAATGCATAGAAAATTAATAGTTAGGGTCTTACAATGTTATTTTAGCTCAAATTTCTGTTAATTTTTGGACGAAGTGCCATTTTATGCTAACAGAGCAAACTCAATCCCCAAATTGCTACTTTTTAAACCACATGGACCCGATCTCAAAATACCCCAAATCACAGAGACCTTCTGTGTAATTTACCCTTAAACAAATGGGTCAAGATGAGTTGAATACAAATTTGACCCATCATCCCATAAATTTTAACTAAAATGGCATCAGTCAATCACTCATTTTAATTTGCTTCGAGGCACGGCGGAAACGAAGATGAACTTCACAAATTTTTACAAAAATTACAAAATGCTCCCAAATAGTTTTAAAATTTACAAATAGGTCATGATATCTGAGGATTAAAATGAAAATTATTATAATTTTTTAGGGTCAAAATATAATTTTGAAATATATGAGAAAAATGAGAAAGGATGAAGCTACGAATTCTAGATGACGGATAGGGTGACAACGTCAAGTAGCTCCAGATAGAACGAGGCGAATATGCAAGAGAAAACGGAGGGGTTGGATCCTTCGTAAGAACTCCAATGGTAAAGTCATTACTGAGCAGTAGAGAGAAAATGAGAATTCACTGAGTAGAGATTATGCGAGAGCAATAGAGAGAATATGTACCTTAAGACCAAGACAACCTATTTATAAGTACTTTGTGGAGATAAAGAAAACTGACTACCTTGGAAGCCAAGTTAGGGAGGTTGTTACGACAGTTTGGAGACAGTTGTATAAGGTAATTCTTTTAGCCTTTATGACCGTTAAAGACCGTTTTAGGAGATCGCTCAGGAGATATCTTTATGGGGGTGCCTTATGAGGAAAATTATTTATCAATCCTAAATCTGGAAAATGAATCCAATTTAAGGTGAGTTTGAATTAGATTTATGATATGAAATTATTTTAAAGGGTATGTAATGATTGTGATTGGTTGAAATAATTGTATTGGTATTTTAAAATTGTATAGGGGTAAAAATGGTAAATAATGGTATTTTAAAGTTGTATTGGTATTCTAAATCATTTTATGGTTTTTATGATCTAGAATAATTATGATTACAAAAATAAATAAAGGTCAAAACTTTGGATTGATCCCAAATGCAAGGGATGAATTTCAAATTGGTGTTACATTTTTACGTGATTTCTCACATTGGTATCAAATTATTGCATGGGTGTTATATTTCTCTCGTTTTAATTTCAAGTATGATGAGTCCAGAGTATAGCCGTCAAAACGAGCCCAACCCGGTAAGTTGACTCGTTTAACTCGTCAAATTGGTGAGCCGGGTTGATGAAATCCAGCTCAGAAAAAATTATAGCTCGTGTGGGTTGATTCATTCAACTCGTAATTTGTGGGAAGCTAACTCGAGTGAGTTGGCAAGTTGGTGAGCCAACCCACTTTATTTTAGAAATAAAAATATATAGAATTCTAGATATAGTGGCTAATGATTATTATTGAATGGTTATGGTATTGGTATAGTTTGCCTTAACTTTCATGAATTTTATTAAGAAAGTTAATAAAAAATATATTTAATTTAAAAAAATAGGGAAAAAAAAATTGATGACTTGTGGGTTAAGTGGGCTAACCCGGTTCACCAAGTTGGCGAGCTGAGTTGGTCAAACCTGGCTCACCTAAGATTTTTAGCCTGTGTGAGCTGCAACTCATGGCGAGCCAACTCGAGTGAGTTGGGCTGACTCGTTTTTACACCTCTAGTCTAGAGCTACGTACAAGTTGTTTTTTATGAGATATTTTTTTATTCAATTGAGGCTACCAACAAATGAGATCAAATTGAATCTTAAAAGTGAGTCGTTCGTTTTATGATTAAATTTGGTTATATCTCACTCGTTGTAAACCGGAATACAATTATTTCATGTGTTTATTCTTGAAAAATTATTTATTTATCTAATTAAAGCTATGAACAAACAAATTCAAAGCATGCTCCAAAATAGGTTTAGGACTAAAGAAAAGAATTCCTAAAATTGATTTGTTAGAGTCAAAAGGAGTTTGGCACCATCACAGTTTCACTCACACAGCGCAAGGGAAGATGTCATTATTTTTATCTATTTTTCTTTGGGTTTTCAAATGGTTATTTGACGTGGGCTGGACTTGGGGGTGTGAGTCGAAAGTGTAATTTTTCCGAATTGGGTTAAGGT
Source organism: Chamaecrista fasciculata (assembly GCA_003254925.1). NCBI lineage: Eukaryota > Viridiplantae > Streptophyta > Magnoliopsida > Fabales > Fabaceae > Chamaecrista > Chamaecrista fasciculata. The sequence continues at coordinate 71,711 of QANZ01001060.1, read as the reverse complement.
TTAATTTTTTTTTTGTTTAGTTTAAAGAGTTTTTCTCGTTTTTGTTTGGATCAAAATTCAGTGTCTAATCACAACTTAACAGCAAATAATACCTTACAAAAATATTTCAAATTAATAAAAATTAATCTAATTAATAAGGAATTAACTTATAATTCACAAATTTGTGTTTTTTTATTATCGTTGTAGATTTGAGGCCTTATTAGTAAACAATCAGTCATTCCATTTTAACCTTTGAATCTCTGAAATTCAATTCATTTAAATTGCTTTTGTATATAAAAATATTTAAAACTAAAAGAAAAAACTTTAATATATAATAAATAGAGCAAACCTCTTTTTTTGTCCCTCAATTGTTACTGAGTCGAGGAATCGGTCCCTCAATTGTGGGAAACTACAACTCAGTCCCTCAATTATACAATCCCGTTTACGTTTTGGTCCCTCACGTCTGGTCCGTTAGTGATAGAGGTGTTAAGTGATGACGTGTCACCGTTATCTGCTTAGGTGGCCGTTAAATGCTTAGTTGAGGGACCAAATCCTCGACTCAGTAACAATTGAGGGACCAAAAAGGGGGTTTGCTCAAATTAATATCCAACTCATTTCCACTTGACACCTCATTCAAACTACTCTCTTGCAATTTGGTCCCAAAACCCCTAAATCCCCTAAAACTTTTTTTAATCCTCTTCTTCATCTTTTTCATCTTCTTCATTCATTTTAGTCCCAAATCCTAAAAATAAAATTGTAAAGTATCCCAAAACCTTTCCAAACATTCCAATTTAGTCCTTAAATGTATTAAAAACCCTAAAACCCTAAACCCTAAAAAAAATCTACTTTGAGTTCATTCATTTTATCCCATTATTCTCAATTTATTAAATCATAATTAAAAAAAAAATTTTAGTCCCTGAACCCTAATTTCTTCATCTTCATCTTCATCCTCATTCCTCTCTCATCTTTCATTCCTCACCGCCGATCCTACTGCTTCAACCAAATCCTCAAACATCAAAATGGCTCGATTCTTCAAATCCTTAAACATTCTCTCGCTCGATTCTTCAATTTCTGGGTTTGATTTCAAGTTCACAACCATTTTGGGCGTCGCGAGATACATTCATTCATTTCTTAGGGTTCGAATTCGAATTGGGGGAGAAAGTTTGGGGTTTCTTTCGATTTTGAAGAAATTCCGAGAGAATGCCTGCGACTGATGATGAAAACTCGTCGTCGCCGTCGTCGTTTACCCATTTCGGCCGTTCGCTTTTGAGTCTCTGTCGCGACCATCAGGTTCACTCCATGGAAAGCTCAACGACGCCACATGTTCACTCTGTCGCGACTTGCTTTCTCTCTCATGAGTCTCTAAGCTTCTCGATTCCTTCCTTCGCTGCCACGAGAGCTTTTCGGCTGATGAATGATGATGATGATGATGATATGAACTGATGATGAACTAATTTTTTTTAATCAAGAATTGATGAATTGATGAAACTTGTGTAATCTTTGGTGATTTCTGGTTGTGTAGTTTTAGGGTTTTGTGGTTTGGGGTTTGGAGTGGATGAGAAGATGAAGATGATGAAAGATGATGAAAGATGAAGAGGAAAGTAGGATTTAGGGACCAAATTGCAAGAGAGTAGTTTTTTTTGGGGTTTAGGATTTAGGGTTTAGGGGTTTAGGGTTTTAGATTTTAGGGTTTAGGGTTTTAGAGTTTAGGGTTTTAGGATTTTAGGGTTTTTAATACTTTTAAGGACTAAATTGGAATGTTTGGAAGAGTTTTGGGACACTTTACAATTTTAGGAATTTAGGGTTTTAGGGTTTAGGGTTTTAGGGTTTAGAGTTTAGGATTTTAGGGTTTAGGGTTTAGAGTTTGGGGCTTAAGTTTTAGGGTTTTTAATACATTTAAGGACTAAATTGGAATGTTTGGAAGGGTTTTGGGATACTTTACAATTTTATTTTTAGCATTTGGGACTAAAATGAATGAAGAAGATGAAAAAGATGAATAAGAGGATTAAAAAAAAGTTTTAGGGGATTTAGGGGTTTTGGGACCAAATTGCAAGAGAGTAGTTTTAATGAGGTGTCAAGTGGAAATGAGTTGGATACTAATTTGAGCAAACCCCCTTTTTGGTCCCTCAATTGTTACTGAGTCGAGGATTTGGTCCCTCAACTAAGCATTTAACGGCCACCTAAGCAGATAACGGTGACACGTCATCACTTAACACCTCTATCACTAACGGACCAGACGTGAGGGACCAAAACGTAAACGGGATTGTACAATTGAGGGACTGAGTTGTAATTTCCCACAATTGAGGGACCGATTCCTCGACTCAGTAACAATTGAGGGACCAAAAAGGGGGTTTGCTCATAATAAATATGAAGCGGATGTATTAGAGATTATAAATAGTAAAACTCAAAATAAAATAAAGACACTTTAAAAGCTAATACATAAAAATTATCACATTTAACTCAATAAAATGTAAAATATGAAACTTTCATCAAAACTTCAAATATCTCAATAGATGTTCATGAAAACTCATTATAAGAGTTACACAAGTTAATATACATTTTCTGCTAAGAATAAGATGGGAAAAATTTCAAACCTTCAGGAAAATCCTTACATTTTCACAATGTACAAGGAGTGAGATTTTAAATACATCTGTAAGATTTCGGGCATACCTGAATAGCGGAATCAAGTACCCATACGAAGATCTGGTCACGATTCCAAACACGGATCTACGCTCTCGCATTATTCACAGCAAACGCACCGATGGAGAAGACAGAATGATCGGTTCCCAAAAACGAACTCACCATCTCAAAATCATTCTTTGGTGTTTTTCTCTCTTGTAAGAAAAAACTAACTTGCGTCCTTTTTCATGAATGTGGAATAACGTACCACTCTGATGTGTATGTAGAGAGTGGGTACTGACTACATTTTCTTTTTCATTAAAAATAATAATCATATCTCTTATTTGAAAAAGATTTTCCTTCCACCATATTCTCCCCACTCCCCCATAATCTCCACAAACCAAGTTAATTAATTAACTTAATTAATTAGGAACAAAATAATAATTATAATAATTGTTATATTTTGGATGATGGTTGACTGGGTCCAATCCACCAAGGATGGACCCAGTTTCCAACAACATCAAAAGACATGGAGCTTCAAACCACATCAAAATGCATCCTTATCCCTTCTATAGGAGGCGTTTGGTACAAGATTACGAGCTCTGGACTAGAGTAATCTCGCGTTTGGTATGCGGATTGGAATATTAGTCCCGGGAATATTGTATTCCCAGGAATAGCATAATTTCCTAAAATAGCTATTTTTTAATCCCACCCTAGGGGGTGAGATTAGTCTAATCCCATGACATTGGATTATTTTCTCCATCCAAAATGACTTTATTATCCCTAATTAATTCTTTCTCTACAAACCCTTGTCACTTTTCATATTTGTCATTCTCATAGGTAGTATGAATTTTATGAATTTTTATTTTCGTGTTATTTTGAGAATTATTTCAGTTATGTTTTGAGGGAGACTTTTTTAGACAATTTTATTATGTTGAGAATTATGGACATTGTATTATGAAATAGTATTTTTCACATGAATCTATTAATGTTATTTAAAAATTTTAATTATGATATAATTATTTCTTTATGATATAGTATTTTTCTCATGAATTGTTTTGAAGAATTTCTACATTTGATAAACTAATAGTTGAGAATAAAAAGTCAAGGGCATATTTGTAAAAGTATTAAACATTCTCATGAATATCAAAGTTGAACCAAACACAAGATTGTAACATTCCTGGGAATATTGCAAAATAATCCTAGGATTATTTTAACTCATCCAAACAGACATTCGTATAATCTTGGGAATTTTATTTCTGGGAATGTGATTCTCGGGAATGAAAAAATAATCTGTGTACCAAACGCCCCCTAATGTAATGGAAGAAGCAACACTCAAACACTTATAAAAGATGAGAGAAATTGTAAGAAGGGAAAAACACTAATTTGGTTCGCAAACATTATACCAATGGTCAATTTTGTCTTCAATTTGGTAAATTTTATCCTTTGACTAACTTCTTTCGATAAATTAATGACAGACTGCATCATATTTTTCAATCTGAATTAGGATTTAAGTTTCTTTTTCTATTAATTTTAAATTACATATCATTAGTTATGTAAATTATTCCGTTAAAATTTGGTTAAAGTAAGAGAAAAAGATAAAACTGATCAAAATATAAAATTTTGGAGATAAAATTGACTGAAAAGAATAATTAGAGATGAAATTGACATTTGATGTATAGTTTGGGAATCAAAATAGTAGTTTTGCCTTGTAAGTTGTAACAGATAAAAACACACCAAGACATGGAGCTTCAATCCACACCAATTAATAGCGAAGGTTTGGCTTGGTTGAAGGAGAGATGAAAGCTTCAATAGACGTGTTCTTAATAGAGATTTTTGTTTGAGTAATTTATTTTATATTGAGTTTTGAGATATAAAATTATTTAAAGGCCAAAGTCCTATTTTGGTCCCTCTGTTATGCTTATTGTTCCAAATAGGCCCTCAGTTATTTTTCGTTTCATATTGGTCCCTCAGTTATCCAAAACTTGTCAAAGTTAATCGCTCTAACGTTTTCCTCCATTTTTTCGTTAAAAAAAGAGGAAAAATAAACTTTCATCCCCAAAAGTTTTATTTTCTTATATTAAGGTCCTTTTTTTTATAATAAGATCAAAACGTAAGAAAATGAAGTAAATTAAGATTTTAAGTGAATTTGCCCAAACACAATCATTACCCACCCATTTAAAATCTTAATATAAGAAAATCTTAATTTACTTTATTTTCTTACGTTTTGATCCTATTATAAAAAGAAAAGGACCTTAATATAAGAAAATAAAACTTTTGGAGATGAAAGTTTATTTTTTCTCTTTTTTTAACGGAAAAATGGATGGAAAATGTTAGAGGGACCAACTTTGACAAGTTTTGGAAAACTGAGGGATCAATATGGAATGAAAAATAACTAAGGGACCTATTTGGAACAATGAGCATAACAGAGGGACCAAAATAGGGCTTTGGCATTATTTAAATATGAGTATGATGATTTTTATTAGGCCTAGGCAGGGGTGATAATCTCAACCCATTACCCACCAACCCAATCAACCTAACCACAAAATTAACCAACCCCAACTCAACACATTTAAATAATGGGTCAAGATGGGTTGGGTTGGGTAAAACCCATAGTTTACCCAACCCAACCCAAAATTTACCAAAACTATGTGTTTCATGGGAGGCAAAAAATATGAACTTCTCAAGTTTTGGCTAAACTTACAGCATGCCTTCAAATAGTTTCAAAATTTACAAAATAGTCCTTGGATCATAATATTTGAGGACTTAAATGAAAAATGTAAAAAAAATTTTGGGGTCAAAATGTAATTTCGAAAAATATTGGAAAAACGGTAAAATTAAAGATTAGTCCTAACTCTAAAAAAAATGCAATTTAGTCCAAAAAACTGTGCGTCCAGTGGAATGAAGATGAATTTCACAAATTTTCGCAAAAATTACAGAATGCCCGCAAATATTTAAAAAATTTACAAAAATGTCCCTATATCATGATATTTGAGGACTAAAATGAAAATTATAAAAAAATTTGAGGTCAAAACATAATTTTGAGAAAATTCAAGAAAAGGTGAAAGTTGCATATCAGTCCAAAATCTATAAAATAAATGCAATTTAATGCTACATTTGAATAATTTAAAAAGTATTCTCATTAATTAATTTACAAATTAAATAATTAAAGGCCAAATGCAAAGACACCCCCTGACTTTTAAGTTGGGTGCAGATACCACCCCTGAGTTTTCAATTTGTGCAAATAGGACCTCTGAGTTTTCAATTACGTCCAAATAACACCCTTATGTTAAATTTAGGCTAAATCAGTGATGGTATAATAGTAATTTCATAAAAATCTAGGCCAAAGTCCTACTTTAGTCCCTCAAGTTTGCTCAAAGTTTTGTTTTGGTCTCTCAAGTTTCTAAAATGTTCTACCGTTAGTCTCTTTCCAATTTCCATCCAATTTTTCTGTTAAATAAAAGAAAAAATTGGTTTACATTACCCAAAAAATTTTAGTTTTTTGAATTAAGGTTCTTTCTTTTTATAATAGGACCAAAGTGTAAGAAAATATGAATAAACTAATATTTGAAACAATTTTGCCCAAAAAAAAAACACCCAGCCTCACGGCTCTTCTTCTTTAATTTTGGTTATTAAAGAAGACGGAGCCTGCGACAGTGAAGGAAAAAGAAGGAGAAGAAGAGTCGTGTGGCTGGGTGTTTTTTTTTGATGAAAATTGTTTCAAATACTAGTTTATTCATATTTTCTTACACTTTGGTCCTATTATATAAAAAGAAAGAACCTTAATTCAAAAAACTAAAATTTTTTGGGTAATATAAACCAATTTTTTCTTTTATTTAACAGAAAAATTGGATGGAAATTGAAAAGAGACTAATAGTAGAACTTTTTAGAAACTTGAGGGACCACAACAAAACTTTGAACAAACTTAAGGGACCAAAATAGGACTTTGGCTTAGATTTTTTATGAAATTACTATTATACCCTCACTGATTTGGCCTAAATTTAATATAAGGGTGTTATTTGCACGTAATTGAAAACTCAGGGATCTTATTTGCACAAATTGAAAACACAAGGGTGTTATGTGCACCCAACCTAAAACTCAGGAGGTGTCTCTGCATTTTGACCATAATTAAATAATATAAATATTTTAAGATATGTTCATGGTTTGGGTTGAGTCAACTTTTATTTTTTAGGTCATAATTCACCCATAATCCATTTAGCAAATATAAATAAATCATTGACCCATTTATAACCAAATCAACCCTTTGTCACAACTAGGCCTAGCAAAAATGAGTACAAACCACTGACCGGCTCAACTCAACTGCATTTTGACCCAATCATTACCCACCCATTTAAACAAATCGGTCAAGACGAGTTGAATACAAATTTGACCCATCGCCCCATAAATTTGAACTAAAACAAGCTCACTCAATCACTCATTTTAATTTGCTTCAAGGAACGTTAAAAAGGAAGATGGACTTTTACAAATTTTTACAAAAATTACAAAATGCTCTCAAATAGTTTTGAATTTACAAATAGGTCCTTAGATCATGATATCTGAGGATTAAAATAAAAATTATAATAATTTTTAAGGTCAAAATATAATTTTGCAATATATGGACAAAACGGGAAAATTATTGATCAGTCCTAAATATGGAAAACGAATCTAGTTTAATCTTACCCATATTCATATGCAACAACTTGGGTGGAATTTCGAAAGCAAAATTGAACCATTTGGAGAATATCTCCATTAATTAATTTTAAAATTAAACAATTAATAATTAATTTTATTAAATAATATAAATAATTTTAAGATGAGTTTATGAGTTGCGTTGAGTTGACCATTAAACTTATGGGTCATGAGTCATGATCCATTATGACCCATTTAACAAATATAAATGGATCATTGAGCTATTTATGACTCAGCCCAACTCATCCATTAGGCAACCTTAATTGTGCTATGTAGAGAGAATTAGATAGAATTTTTAAAATTAGGGTAAATTATACTTTGGTATCCTGTGGTTTGACCATATTCTACTTTAGTACCTTGTAGTTTTAAAAGCGACATTTTGGTACCTTGTGGTATTATCCGTTAACGCTTTGGTACCTTGAGCTTTAATTCTGTTAGAAAACTAACAGAACTTGTCATTTTTGGGGCTATTTTATAATTTTAACCAACTTTGAGGGGTAAAAGGTAATTTTAATGCAGAAAAAAGACTGAAATTACTAAACACTCAAAAATATTTAAATATATTCAAAACAGTCTTTAAAAACACAAAATTCTAGAAATACAATTTCTTGATGATACATCACTATTTGGGCGTACGCCTAATCGGCCCTCGCACCGGGCCTCTTCTCCCCTCCACACCTTGCGAAGCGCCCCCGAGCCAACCGGGCGCCCTTCGCACATTAAGGGGCGGCCATGATCCATCCCGGGTCGTGGCGCACGCCCCCCCAAATAACACGTGGTCACCCACGACTACCTCGCTCCGCAATCCACGCTACGGGAGATCGTGGGCTACTAACTTGTTCACACCCACGATCTCCAGTCGCCTGGCGCCCACCCCGCGAGACGACACGCAATCACCCACGATTGCCTTGCTCCGCAAATCTCGGTCTCCACCATCTCCGCTGGTGGAGATCGTGTCCGGCTAAGTGGTCCGCCCCGCGCACTGACCACCTCTCTCCCCCTGCTCTATAAATAGAGCTCAACTTACCAGTTCAAGGTTAGCTACTTCTTACACCCTGAAATTCTCTTACTCTCTTATCACTCTCTTACTAACTTGAGCGTCGGAGTACACTTCGTAGGGCCCCCCTGTGAAGCTCTTGCAGGTTCTTGCTCAACCCTTGGCTCTTGCAGCCCATTCCGGTGAACTAGGTAAGTGCTAGCCATTTTCCAGTTTATCATTGGCGCCGTCTGTGGGGACTTTCCTCCTCACCTGCTGAACTTTACGGGCTCTTACGCTCGTCCTCTATTGCTTTTTCTTTACAAAAGCTAACTCACCAACGTTTACCTTGTTGAACTAGGTGATCTCTACTTTCTATGGCTCATAACGACTCCCCTCGCGATCCGCTCTTGGACGAACCCTCTGATTCCCAGGAGCACGCCCTAGGCTCCCAGGAGAATCAGGAGCAAGAGGAACATCGAGAAGAGGGAGCGCCCTCTCGGGTTGCACCGCCAGCTGATATGGGCGCGACGGGCCAGACTTTCCAGGCCATGGACATTATGGCAATCTTTCGTAGCATGATGAGGGAGCAGACAGAATCCCTACGTCGTGAATTCCAGAGCCTGTCGGTTCACAGCACTCCCCAGGGGTCGAACCCTGGCCGCCGTAACACCACGGCCGCCTCGGCCCAGGAAAACGCACCTGCTGCTGGTTTCGAAGACGAGCCAGGCACCTTCATCCCCCAGAAGGGACCGTTCGCCGTATCCATCCAGCGCGATATCGTACCTCAGGGCTTCAAGATGCCCGTCAAGATGGTACCCTACGAGCCAACTGCAGACCCAAATCTGCACTTGAAGGCGTTCCATGCAAACGTCCAACTGGCATCACTCACTGAAGGGAAGAAGTGCAAGCTCTTTCCTACCACCCTCGGTCCGGAAGGACTTCACTGGTACGCCCGCCTACCGGATTACTCCATACATAACTTCGACGAGCTGGAGGCCGCCTTCCTAAAGCGCTTCGCCACCAGTATCGTTTACAAGAAACCATCCACGGTCATGGCGGACCTCATTCAGGGCTCCAGCGAGAGCCTCCGGGACTTCCTTAAGCGCTTCTCCGAGCGCTGCCACGAGGTGGAGGATTTAGAAGACAGCGTGGCCATCCACGCTTTCAAGCAGGGCTTACGCCCGGGCAACGTTTCCAACGAGTTGGCGCTCGCCAACCCCAAGACCCTGGACGCGCTGCTGAAACAGGTTCGGGATTTCATTCTTAAGGAGGACAACCAGGTCGCCTCCAAGAGCCGCTTCAGCAAACTAAAGGATATGCAGAACGCCCAGACAAGCACCCGAGCTCAGTCCGCCAATGGGAATGGCGGTGGAAAGTGGAAGAGGCACGACCGCCCTTCCAACTCGTCATCTGGGGCCCAGCGCACGCCCTTCACGGGCAAATTCCCGACATACCACATCCTGACCGTCTCTAGGTCAGAGATCCTGCNCACGGGCAAATTCCCGACGTACCACATCCTAACCGTTTTCAGGTCGGAGATTCTGCGCGCCTGTGGATCCCTTGAATTCTTTCCGGTGGCTCGACCCCTCCCGGTAAAGACCGGTCGCCCACGCGACACAAGCAAATACTGCCGTTATCACAACGGCTATGGCCACACTACAGACGAGTGCATCTCCCTGAAAGATGCAATCGAACAGCTAATCCGCGACGGCCACCTGGCCGAGTATAAGCAGAAGAAGCGGCCGGAGTCTGATGGGGACGCCTCCCATCAGAAGAACAGGAAGGTTACTGAGGGCGGAAGTGGCGGCTCGAAGCATTCTGAGGCGCCCGTCCGGAATGTCGTGAACACTATCTCTGGGGGAATACACAGGCATAAGACCCCCCACAACCGGAAAAGCATCATGCGCTCCATCATGTGCATGCATTACACGAGCGTCAAACGCTCACACGAAGACATCCACGCGCCTATCACTTTCACCCACGACGAGCTCAAGCCCGTGGAATATGACGAGCCTATGGTTATCACGACGCGCATAGGCGAGATCGACGTACGGCGCGTGCTGGTAGATCAAGGATCCTCCTCGGACATCCTCTACTTCCACGCCTTCGAGCACCTGGGCATCCCACTGAGCGCCCTGAAGCCTTTCAACGAGCCTCTGATCGGCTTCGCCGGGACTAGGACGCCTGCTGAAGGGGTTCTCGAAACCAAGCTCACCCTCGAGGGTGATGGCGACCCGCCCAGGATGGCAGCCACATACGCCAGTTTCATCGTTGTAGCCGC
>QANZ01001060.1:40086-59601 GCA_003254925.1 Chamaecrista fasciculata | reverse complement strand
GGGCCGCCCAGTTCTCACACATCTTGCGTTCTAAGAACACTAGAGCGGACGCCTTAGCCAAACTGGCTTCTAAGCCAGATGCTCGGAGTCGCTCCTCTATCATTCGCACCACCTTAGAACGCCCATCAGTCGAGGGCCCCATGGTCCTAGCTATCTCAACAACGGCTGATTGGCGAACGCCCATAATGTCCTACATCCGGGATGGCACCCTCCCGGCAGACAGAAACGAGGCTCGAAAGGTAGTGCGCCGGGCTGCGCACTACTTCCTCTGGGGAAATGATCTTTCTCGACGAGGTCACTCCATGCCCTGCCTCAGGTGCGTAGGCCCAAACGATGCCCGCCTCATTCTCGAGGAGCTCCACGAAGGACTCTGCGGTTCACACCAAGCGGCGCCCGCACTCAAACGCAAAGTGCTTATCTCGGGGTACTACTGGCCCACGATCATACGGGACGCCACAACACTGGTGAAAACCTGCCAGAAGTGCCAAGAGCACGCTAACCGCATCCACATTCCGGGTGAAGACATGCGCCCAATGGAATCCCCTTGGCCCTTTGATGTTTGGGGGATCGACATCCTCGGGCCATTCCCGACCGCCACAGGCCAGCGCCGGTTCCTTATCGTCGCAATCGACCTTTTCACAAAATGGATCGAGGCCGAACCAGTAAAGTCAATCAGCTCTGCCCAGATGAAAACATTCGTCTTGCAGAACATACTGTCACGTTTTGGCGTCCCGCAGCGAATCATCAGCGACAACGGCCGCCAATTCATCAGTGAATCCTTCCGCGATTTCTGCGCCCAGTATGACATCTCCCTCGGTAACACTTCAGTCGAGCATCCCTCGACCAACGGCCAAACCGAGCTCGCCAACCGCATCATCCTGAATGGGTTGAAGCGCAGACTCGACAATGCCAAAGGCCGTTGGGCGGACGAGCTCCCAACCGTCCTCTGGTCTTACCGTATCACTCCTCAAGAGTCCACAGGAGAGGCACCTTACACCCTTACCTACGGGTCGCCCGCCATGATTCCAGCTGAGACCGCCTTTCTCTCCGACAGGGTCTTATACTACAATGAGGAGGCAAACCGAGGTTGTCGAGCGATAGCTCTAGACGAACTTGAGGAGGTGCGCGAAATCGCCAGTATCCGCCAGGCCGCCTACAAAGAGCGCATGGCCAAGTACTTCAATAAAAGGGTCAAACACCGATCCTTTGACGTTGGCGACCTCGTTCTTCGCGATGTGGCCAACGACCGCCTGAACCGCTCGCACGGCAAGCTCCATCCCAACTGGGAAGGTCCATACCGGGTCACCAGAGTTATCCCTGGTGGCGCGTACGTGCTCTCTACTTTGGACGGCCGCCGCCTGCCAAACACATGGAATGTCGCGAGCCTCAGAAAGTATCTCGACTGCACGGTCAACAATATCACGCTTTGATTTCATTCATGTATTTTCGCATTTATGTAATCTCTTGTACACTTTTACGTGATGCAATTACTCATTTTATGTAACGATCGCTAGTACATTACATCAATATAATTATGGCATTCTTTTTAATTTATTCGATTCATTTACATTCGTGTTTGTTTCGATTACTCTTACTTAGGCACAGCCTAACCCACAACTTACTACACGTAATATTCGCTCCAATGAAGAGCACGAAGGCAGGAGGGACGCCTCCATACGCTTTCTTTCTGGTGCTCCGCGCGCCCATGAGCCGAGAAGTTGCTCATACGCCATGCTGGTCCCTTACCTCCTGGCTGGCTAGCCCAAAAGTCCGATCGCCAACTCAGTTGGGCGGACACACACCCACATACATACACTTGCGCAAAAATCAAATACGACAGATAAGACATAACAACAGTTATAATTATCGCAGCAAAACTAAATGGCCTTATGGCCTGCATTCATCTCGGCCAAACTAGCCTTCAAATCTGTTCAAAAGGGGCACATACCCCCATACAAATTCAACAAAAATAAAGAAAAAAGAGGAAAGAAGGGGCACACACGCCCAGTACAAATCCAAGATGGGGAACACTCCCCAGCAATTACAAGTCCAGGATGGCCTAATCATCCAGAATCACCGGCTCGCCATCTCTCGGAGCATGCTCGCCGCTCCCCTCCGCACCTCCGCTGTCCGGGATTATCATCGTTTGTTCCGCGTCTGGCTCATTGCCTGCGGTGCTCTGGACGTCCGCCGGGGGCACGTAACCGTCATCCCCCGGTCTGAGAGGAGACCGCCCCTCCTGCACCTCCAGCGCGTGGATGGTCCAGTCTTCTGGCAGGTCGGGCATTGGCTCCCCGGGCTCATCATCATCCGCGCGCATACAGATTTCCTCCCCGCCTCGGCCATCGGGCAACACTTCAAAGGTGTAATCGATGCCCGCCTCATTAAGTCCTGGGTTCAAGAAATTCAGCTGCTTCCTGCAGTTCTCAAACCCTCGCGCTGTGGCTTGGATGTAAAACCAATACCACTGACGACGTTCGTCGCGGCGCGCGCGCTCCATTCTCTGAGCCTCCCCCGCCCGATACGCCTCCAGCTCTGCCTTGGCGGCTGCAGCCTCCCCCCGCTGCAAACCCGCCTCCCGGACCGCCTCCGCGGCCTCTTGGTCCGCCTTCCTCCTCCTCTCCCTCTCCCTCTTCTTCTCTTCTTCCAACTTCTTCATCTGGGCCCGCCCGGCCTGAGCTTCCTCCAGAGCCTTGTCCCTGGCAGCTTCCAGTGCTTTCAGCTGCTCAGCCCCGCCAGCCGCTCTGGCCTCCTCCCTCAGTCGGGCTACTTCCTTCGCCAGGTTGTGCGACAGCGTCTGCGCCGCGTGACTCGCCACGGACGCCATCACACCAAACGCTGCTGCGTAATCTGCCGGCGGGCGCTTGTAGGCATCGGCTACCATGGTGTCATGCCACTCATAGGTGCCGTTGGAGTAGAGAGATTGGACGGAAGCTATCCCAGAGAACCTCCCGTTGAATGGCCGTGACGGCAGATAGGGGAACTCAGCCTCCCCATTCTCGTTCACCCTCCGGGCGTCCGGCATCTCCATCCGCGGGTTGCTCGGCCCATCGCCGTCCGGATGGCTCGCTTTGATGAACCTATCCAGCTCTTCATCATCCCAGTGGATAAACTCCCCGGGATCTGCTGGGCGGACAACGCGCGCCCTCTTTGCCGGCGGCTCCTCCCTCTCGGCCGGACCCTTCCCTCTCCCATCGTGCCTCCTCCCACGCTCTGACGGGCCCCCCGCCTGCCTCATCCCACCAGGTGCCAACACTGGTGGCCCGGCTCTCCTTCTCGATGGGCTCGCCGATGCCTGTCCCACGCCCCCGGAAGCCGTAGGAGCGCGAGACGAAGGGCCCGAACCCCTTGGCCTCCCACCTGGCGCAACTGGTGGCGCCCTCATTCCTCCCGTGGCCCTGCCCTGAGCCCTTCCCGGCTCGCCACTCCTTTCCGCCCGGCCAGCCGCGGCCGAGCCCCCGGCGCCCTGGATGTCGGATCTCCTTTGCGCCTCTGTCATTGCTGCAAAACCAATAACGAACTCGTTAGACGCAGCCCAAACAACCAAATCACACATACGAAAGGAAAGCAAATGTTAGTCAAAATATTACATGTTTGTTCATAATTTTTGTAAAACGAGGTTAGCAGCCTATCCGTCCGCCGCTCCTCCTCGCTCAGATGCCCTCTCTTAATAGGGCTAATCCCCGTGATGGCGTCCGACCACGCCACAGGAAACAACGGGCGGTCATCCTCCTCCCTCACCCACCACGGGCGCTCCACATCATTGTGCACTAGGGGGAAGTATCTATCCTTCCAATTTTTCCAGTTGCTTATACTGGCCGGAAACCCAGGTAGAGCACCCCCCTTCCTCTGAATATTCACCCGCCCGTTGTCCCCGGACTTCACCGAAAACCAGTACAAGAATAACTTCACTGTGAGCTCCCTGCCCACTGTCCACGCAGCGTACTGCAAAAACTTCAAACTCCTCCAGGCGTTCGCCGCCAACTGCGCAGGACAGTAGTTGAGGTGATTCAGCACCTCCATCTCAAAATCCGTAAACGGCATGTCGGAATCACATTCCCGCAACAGGATTTCGTGCACGATGAACCCCCTCCGGTGAGTCCACCACATAGAGTTGTTGCCGTCCCACACGCCAACAGCCATGCCACTCCCCTCCCGACCGGAACCTGGCCCAAAGTACGCCTCTTGGGCCGCCTCCAAATCCTCGTCGGTATCAAATTTGGAAGGCTCTGCTGGCGGCCCCGTGATCGCCCTGACTTCGGGGTTCCCAAACCCCTCCGCGGCGTCCCACGCCACCTCATCACGCGCCATGATTAGGCGCTCCCCCTCGGCCGCCGATCCGCTCAGGGGGCCCGTTGGCTCTTCCCTCAGCATTGCTGGCTCTTCCTCTGAACGGTCGGAGAGCTCCAGCACTTGCTCCTCCGACACATTTGATGGATCGTGTTCCACGTTTGATGGATCCAAGGCCACCAAATCCATACTCCCTCTGTAGACACTCTGCGCACCCGCCCTTTCGCTTACCCTCCTCGCTAGTAACCTGGCCGCCCGCCGCACCGTTTCGTCCAACGACTGATGAACCTCCTCCAAATCTACAGAGCTACCGCCCTGTGTAGTCAAACTACTAACTCTACTCAGTTCCTCACCATCTTCTAACTCCCTAATGACCACCATGGTCTCTAATGCTCGCCATAAATTCAAGATCACAAAGGATTAGGAGGTACCTGAAACTTGGATGATAGTTGATTAGTTTGAGGCGCTCGCCTTGATGCTCAACTCCCAAACTTAGTACCCTGCAAACAAGGAAACACGTGTCATCAGGACCGTACTATTGCCGCCCGGCTTACTCACAAGAGACGCCCGCCCCACAAACCCAGAAAACCCCAACCATTCCTTCATCGGAGAGTATGAACACGATGAACACCCACCCAGAAAACCAGAGAAAATCCAGAAACTCAACCCCCTACACCCATACCCATACTCATTTTTTCGCTGCCTCTCACTCACGAGCCCACCCCCAACAGCGATGAACCACCACTCTTTTCAGACAACCAACCCACTTCCGCCGTCACCCACGACGGCCTCACCAACAACCAGCAACGACAAAGCTTATCGACTCACAAACCCAAACCCTAACCCAGCGAGAAACATACGAAATCCACAGGAAAAGCGTACCAGAAAGCTTACCACTCGAACCGATTCACTTCCACGGTCACTTCGCTCCGATTTCCGGCGACGGTTCTGCAACTCCGGCGACTGAACTTTTCGGTTTCCTCCTTTCTCTCTCCTCAAATCGCTGCAATGTGTAAAAGTGCAAAAGACGCTACCTTTGGCCCTTTTATACCCTTGCGAGCGCGGCATACGAGGCGTTTCTGAATTTTCAAAATTCAGCCCCCCGGGTTGCGCCACGTGTCTTTGACGTGACAACCCTACCTACCCTTTGTCCGCCCGCCACAATCCTCTGACTTTCCGTTTTCCCAGGGAAGGCCGCCCATTCCTACTTTTCCCTCTGCGCGGGGGACAAGTACTCCTGCACATATTGGGCGTTCGCCAATGAACGCGCCTACATAGCCCAAGCGTGGGTTCCATCGCACGATCTCCAAAACCTGTCATCCCGCGCGCCTTAAGGAACAATACGACGAACGCGCTCGTAGACTTCTTTAAGGAGGGACTTGTGATACATCACTATTTGGGCGTACGCCTAAACGGCCCTCGCACCGGGCCTCTTCTCCCCTCCGCACCTTGCGAGGCGCCCTCGAGCCAATCGGGCGCCCTAAGCACAATTAGGGGCGGCCGTGATCCATCCTGGGTCTTGGCGCGCGTCCCCCAAATGACACGTGGCCATCCACGACTACCTCGCTCCGCAATCCACGCTACGGGGGATCGTGGGCTACTGACTTGCTCATACCCACGATCTCCAGTTTCTAGGCGCCCGCCTAGCGACGCAACACGCAATCACCCACGATTGCCTTGCTCCGCAAATCTCGGTCTCCACCATCTTCGCTGGTGGAGATCGTGTCCAGTTACGTGGTCCGCCCCGCGCGCTGACCACCTCTCTCCTCCCTGCTCTATAAATAGAGCCCATCTCACCAGTTCAAGGTTAGCTACTTCTCACACTCTGAAATTCTCTTACTCTCTGATTACTCTCTTACTAACTTGAGCGTCGGAGTACACTTCGCAGGGCATCCCTGTGAAGCTCTTGCAGGTTCTTGCTCAACACTTGGCTCTTGCAGCCCATTCCGGTGAACTAGGTAAGTGCTAGCCATTTTCCAGTTTATCAGGTTGCAATCTAATTCTTTATCTTTTTTAATTTTGTTGTAATTTTAGTCTTCCATATTTTTCAAAAATTGTATTTTCTCAATGGCTGAATGTGATCATATCTATTTTGTTTAAAGTTTGAATGCGACGAGTCTCCGAGTTACAAGTTGCTTTTGACACGTCATTTTTTTATTCAATTAGGGTCATCAATAAACAATGTCAAATTAGGTTTTGAAAGTAGGTCGCTTGTTTCATAAGTTGGTCATACTTTTCTCATTTTCAAGTCTAGTTGTGACGTGTTTGAAGTTATATGTTACTCTTGATAAGTCTTTTTTTTTTGTCTAGTCAGGCTCGTCAACCAATAAGATCAAATCAAATCTAAGTTTTTTTTAAAAAAACAAATACCCTCAAACTTTCCAAAAACAGATCCGCTAAATTATGATTAAATTGAAGTATATAAATTATTTCTTGTATTTGGTTATCCAAATAAATGATCTAAATGACACAATTTACATAATTTAATTTGACTCAGGTACCCAAACTTTCACATTCATATTGACGTCAACAACATAATGTCAGCAATTTTTTTTTATTAGATCATGAGATATTATGAGATCATGAGGTATTTTTGCCTAACTTTAAACAATTCTAAGAACTTCTATAATTACATTTTTAAATCAATATATAGCAAATGGAGCCTGAAATGAACTATTTATATCATTGCTTTCTGTCCCGCCAAAATTATTTTACTTGATCGCCGTCTGGTTTCCTCCGATTGCTGCTGCTACGTTCGACGATCACCATGGGTGCTTTCAATGCTCTTAGATCTTCCAATCTTATCTCATGGAAACCCGTCCGTTCCTTCTCTCCTCACTCTTTGGGTTCCCAAAAGACTCAGTTTTATCTCAACTAAATTGCCTAAGTAGGCAGCATCTCTCTATATTTTGGCCATTTCTTCTGTTTTGTAATATGATTTTCCTCGCTTTTCTCAGAAGCCAAACACATCTGTCATTTAGTTTTGTTTGTCTATTTATTTTAATGAAATCGAATTCATTTTTACAACTTTTATCGCAGACTGGCAGGTTTCAGCAAACCCTAGCGAGTTGTGTAGAGCGAACAGGCAAGACTTTACACTCTGGAAAGGCTTCAACAGTGAAACTGTGTGCTGCATCAGCAGGCGAAGGGAGATACTTTGATTTCCGGTCTAATACGATTCCAGCATCGATTGATTTTGCTCAAAAGTCACCTCTCTGCACCATATTGTGTAAAGATGGTTTTAGAATACGAACTGTTGAACACTTGCTTTCTGCTTTGGAGGCGACTGGTGTTGATAATTGCAGAATTGAGGTAGACAATTTGGATTCTGATGAACATTGTGCTGAGGTAAGTTTGTAAAATGTCACTTTGATTGATTTATAAATTTGAGCATTCATTTCCCTCATTGTTCATGGTCGTTTGGCTGCCTTGGTACTATGAACTATGAAGAAATCATAATTTTTTGATTCTCTGATTCGATATATTGAAGTTACCCAAAGGAATACACTTAAATAGGGGATTCTGTCAACAAATTGCCACTAAATTCCTTATCTCTTTATTTGAAAGGAAAAAAGGGTAAAAATCTGATCCCCAAAAATAGCTGCCTAACTAAAAGAGCAGAAAAGTCCTAGATCTACTGTATTTTTAACTTTTAAATAACGAAAAAGATATAATGCAAATAGCATCTCCCACTCTCCCAGAAGTAGTTATAGCATAAGTAGATAACATAAATCAGAAAATTGATGCTTTTCATGCTCATGCAGATTCCTATATTTGATGGATCAGCTAGTGAGTGGGTGGCAGCAGTGGAAGAAGTTGGCCTAAAGGTGGCAACTGATGTTCATGGCAATAGTTGCAAAAAATTAGCACCTCATATTAATGAACCAACGTTTGTTTGGAGGAATGATTCTTTTGTTGCTGCATTCCCTTCAACAGTAGTTCAGATAACTTATGGTATTAACTTTCCACAGGTAAAGATGGATTGATACATTAAACCGTTATTATCAGTGCCTTAAATCAATAAATTGAACCACAAGCAAGTTTATCCTGGGCTGAGCGGGTTATGTAATTGCAGTTGTCTCTATAATTTAACTGCTACCCTGTGTATCATTTTCTATCAAATCTAGATCTGAATTTCATGGATTTTTGTATGGCCTTGTTAGTTTGTATGATTCTACGTCAATAGAATATAGATCTAGGAGATTGATCAACTGTTTGTGATTGCAGCATTGAAGTATCTGTTTGATCAGAGAATTTAGTCAAAGTAAGCATTTATAAATGTTACAACTTTTTTCATGGTTTTATTGTTATTTCGCTGATCAAGTCAAGGTCCTCTTCCTTATTGACCTCTTTGACGTCAACTGCTTGGAGTTTCATACATCCCTGTATAAGATAAACCGTTTGAAAATTGAAAAGCATCTACTTTCTTTTCTTTGTTTTTTCTTCTATGAATTTATATGTAACGGGCAATGTCAGTTTAAAAATAACAGTTGCTACTATCATGATCCTTGTGTAATTTAAGTAACAAGACATGTTGGTATTTGTCACTATCCCTAAGAATACCCTGTTACAAGTATGCTGACTAAAATTTAAGAGATTTTGAAACGGTAAGGTGGCCACTGCCAAGATTGTATCCTTTTATAAATGTTTTCTGTTGAAGAATGACCAAATGTAGTTTTCTGTTACAGGCACGTGCGATTGGCTCCCAGTGGTTTTCAATCCCCTTGGACAATTTGGTTTATTCTAAACAGATAGCTTCGGCCCGAACATTCTGCATTTATGAGGAGGTTTGATATAATTTTTTGCAATTTGTAGTGTATCTACTGTCTCCTTTTGTTGCCAATATTGTAAGTATAGAAAGGTCAACTTGCTGGTAAGGTTGCTGGTGATATGGCTCCATGGACAGGTTACCTATTGATATAGTCATTAGTGGTCACTGCTAACATACACGAAAGAGACACACGTGCATTGTATCCAATACATGGCTGTATTATTTTATGTAACTCTTCGAGTGTGAATAGTTTATGCCGTTTTACATTTTTGTTGAACATGTTGAGTTGTATCAAGTATACAAGTAATAGTCTAAATGCTGGATACTTCGATTGAAATTGTCTTGCAGATTGATCAAATGCGCAGTGCTGGATTGATTAAAGGGGGTTCTCTAGATAATGCTATTGTTTGCAGGTAGGCACTTTGGCAACTTGTGTTGGAATATACCTAACTTTGATTTCTTTTTTAAAAAAAGGAGCTAGCTAAATGAATTCAGTGCAAAGCCACAAATCATGTTGGAGACTACTAGTTCTGTGGGGTCTGAATGATTCCTGAGAAAAATGATAACATGGTCATACACATATTGTCATTAAACTTGTTGCCACTCCTATTTCATTCTGTAATTAGTACTATTTCTTAATGTAGTACCAGTAATGGTTGGTTGAATCCGCCTCTGCGTTTCATTGATGAGCCATGCCGACATAAGATCTTGGATCTTATTGGTGATCTTTCCCTTTTTGCTCAGTTTGGGAATCAAGGACTTCCAGTGGCACACATGGTAGCTTACAAGGCATGTATCTATCCTTACCTATATGGCTATATATCGGTTATTTTTCATTTGCCAATTTGATTATTATTTTTATTCCAAGTGCTATATCTTGTTTAATCTATTCTTGATGCAGGGTGGCCATGCATTGCACGCTGATTTGGTACGCCGCCTAATAGGAAAGATTTGATGGTGGATATGTTAGCTGGTCACCAAGAATTGATTGTAGGTGAATTTGTGAAGTGGCAATACATGAAGTTTTGAAGCTCCTCTGTTAGCCCAAGTCATTGTATTCATTTCATTTTTGTTGTATGGTTCTGATACTGAATTGCTCATATGTTTTAATTAAATAGATTTATCATGATAATTTGAATTAAGATACCTTTTTGTCTTGACAATTTGGGAGACTTGAAATTAGACCTGGGATCAATGTTTTAAGAGTTGGATCAAACTGGCGTTAGTTTGGGCCGATTCAATCAGTGTCTGATGTGAATGACGAATTGGTTTGTGAAATTGGATCATTCTGATGATTGGATTGCTTTGGACTGTTTTGTACTGTCCGAATTTATTTCGATCTGAGTTGGATCAGGAATCAATTACTTATTTTCAAAAAATGGGATGGCTAGTTCATTAAAGGAAGAAAAAAAAGATTATGGCCTTTTTTTTTCTTCTTTATATTTTTAAAAAATTATAAAATTAAATTGATAAAAATATGTAAGTATTTATCATTTATCATTTATAATATATAATAAATAAATTTTAATTGATTGTTTTATATAACTCATCAAATATTAATTTTTACTAATTACATTATTATATAAATAATTTTTACACTAAAAGTTTGATGTCATTCATTTATTTGTAATTAAATTATATGTTATACTTTAACTTTTTAAGTAATAAAAATATTTAAATAAACAAAAAATATATACTATTTTGTAATTTTATTATAAAATTCGGTCGAATTCAAATTAAATTGAGTTGACTCATTTAATTCGATTAAATAATTTTTTCTTAAAATTATTATCTATTTTAATCTGTTGAAAAAATTTGACTCAATTGAACTCAAAACTATTGAACGGGTTCGATTGGGTTAACAGGATTAATTTCAACCCTACTTTGTGGGCAAGTCTTTGTTAAAAGAAAAAAAAATTTGATCGATTAAAATGCAGACAATCATACCAATCTCATAATTTTAGAGTTGACAAAAAAAATTCAATCAATTTTCTATTTTGGGCAAAATATCTTCTCTACTAACAGTTTTTTGGAGAAAAAGTACTATCAAATTTATATAATATACTTTCCATAATTTTAAAATCAAACAAAAAATTAATTTCAAAATTTCAATTTGGATCACTTACAATTTCCGGGGTTTGGATCCTCTAGAGTTTCTTTCTATGCATTTCTTGTGGAGTTAGTGAAAAAATATGATTTCCATGAAATAAAAATATATAAAAACTATATTTTCTCTTTCTCTCTCTTATTTTCTCTTATTTTCTCTTCCTTTCTCTCTCATACTCTACAAGAAATGTAGAGAAAAGAACTCTAGAGGATCCATTTCCCAATTTCCGGGAAAAAAAAATTATCAACTATCAAGCCACCATTTACATTTTTTTTAGTTGATGATCTTTTACAACAGCTCTGTTCTTTATTACACACTCACATTTTAGATCAAAAGCCATTCTTGTTAGAAATACTCCACTCGGTCTCTACATAATAATATAATATTGGATTCTATTTCTACTGTCCACTCCACTGGCTAGTCACTCTCTCTCTCACTCACTATTGTCTGCTTAACAGCAAAGCGTCCCTTCTCACTTCGCTTCACCATATCATACCATGATTTATTTTATCTCTCTTTCTTTCTCTCTCTCACTTTAACTACTATAACAAGAAGAAGAACAAGAAGAAGAAGAAGCATCCCATTCATTCTTCTCTAATCTTTTCCTCCACCGCCATTTTCGTTCTATCTCTGTGTGCATCTTTGATTTGATTTGGAAACGCACTTAGGATCCTGAGGGAGTGGAGTGCGTAGAGCATTTGGATGTGAGGGGAGAGGGGAAGGGTTTCGGCATCAGTTAGATCCGCCATGGAGGATGTTTCCGGCGACGGAGGTGAGGTGACTCAGACGGTGGCGACGCCGCAGCCGTTAACAGTGTCGGGATCGTTCAAGGATGGGAAGAGCTCATCCAGGAGGAGGGCCTCGATGAGGCCGAGCTTGGACGCCGACGAGTTCATGAACTTGCTGCACGGCTCGGATCCGGTGAAGGTGGAGCTCAATCGGCTGGAGAATGAAGTTAGAGGTGACGAATGCCGCTCGATCCGGCTACTTCTTCAGCTGATTTTGCTTTGTTTTCGTCGCTTTAATTCCGTGTGTCTGTCTGTATGTGCAGATAAGGACAGGGAGTTATCGGAAGCACAGGCGGAGATCAAAGCCTTGAGGCTCTCTGAACGACTCAGAGAAAAAGCTGTGGAAGAGGTCACATCCAATTTTCGCTAATTTTATTTTTCCTTTGTACACATTGCTTCTGGTGTTCATTAAATAATTGACTAATTAATAAGCGGCTTCAATTTACTTAGCTCATTACGAATTTCCATATCGGTGTATTGTGATTTACGATAATTGAGGGCTGAGGCTCTTCTTTTTATTTGATTTCCTTTTATTTCTAGTACAATCATTTTATTGTCATATTTGTGGTTCTTTTATGAGGAAAGTCTTTCTACCAGTTAAACTATTGGCTACCTTATCTTTTATTTTGTATGGGTCACTATGTCGAGAGCAGCACCAGAAGTCTACATTGAATCCTTTCCATGTAGTGTTTGCTGTAAAGGCTGTCAGAATTTCAAAATCTAGGATTGCTCGATTCTAGTCGAGCAAGAACATATTGATCTGGTAGTGGTCTGAGTTAATTCTGTCAAACATTTGTATGTTGTTGGTCTCTACTTTTGCTTTGATGTTATAGGATGGTCTTTGCCGGTATTGGATATGTGGTGCCAATGCTCAATCTTCAGTTATTCCAAGGTTTCTCACTGGGGCTTTTACAATTCCATCAGATAATGCTTCTCATATTTATCCAATCAACAAAACGATATGGGGCTCAACTTTTTAAATGACTTTTCTCTCTAACCATGATTTTAGGTCTTCATTTAAGTCTCATGGATAATGAAGTCATTGAAAATAGATTGCTACGTCTTTGTAGAAGTTTACAATGGTTATGGACTTATGATAATTAATTGATTATATACCTTTATGCCTTTTGTTTCGTGTCCTATCTGTACAGTGATTATATCTATAGCTGCTGCCAGGACTTTTGGGTGGGTTTTATAGTTTTCTTTCTTTCTGAAGTATACATATCTGATATCTCTTTGATTAATCATTCTAAGTGTTAATTTTATCTGGTTGTTTGAGTAAATTAGAACTTACACCTGCACTATGATTTGATTAATCATGCGTCTGCCGCTGATTTGTGCATAGTTTGAATTAATTTTCTTTTCCGTTGTTCTCTTTCTCTTTTACTGTAGCTTACTGAAGAACTGTCAAAGGTGGAGGAGAAGCTAAAATTAACAGAATCTCTTCTAGAAAGCAAAGTATTTCTTGGAGCCCCTATTAACTCTAGTGAAGTTTTTTTCCCTAGCTACGGGATGTGCTTATTAAAATTGAATGCCTTGCAGAATCTTGAAATAAAGAAAATTAATGATGAAAAGAAGGCATCAATGGCAGCTCAGTTTGCGGCGGAAGCCACTCTTCGGAGGGTTCATGCTGCACAGAAGGATGATGACATGCCTCCAATAGAAGCCATTCTTGCTCCTCTGGAGGCAGAGCTCAAGCTTGCTCGGCAAGAGGTTGTACTCTTTTTTTTTTAAAAAAAAAAATAAAATAAAATAAAATAAAAATACTTCTGATGAGAATCTTCTATTTCAAGTTTACTTGGCTTACCATAGGTGAATGATGCTATCTTTTCCTTTTATTTCTCCTTGAAGATTGCTAAACTACAAGATGATAACAAAGCTTTAGATCGTCTAACCAAATCTAAAGAAGCAGCACTTCTTGAAGCTGAGAGGACTGTTCAGGTTGCCTTGGCTAAGGCCTCCATGGTGGATGATCTCCAAAATAAAAACCAAGAGCTTTCTAAACAGATTGAAATTTGCCAGGTATTTTCAATATTCTCTGATGTTACCTGGTACCTTAACATAAATTTTTTGCTTCTTACATCTGGTTGAATGATTACATCTCTCAGGAAGAAAATAAAATCTTGGATAAAATGCATAGACAGAAGGTGGCTGAGGTTGAAAAGCTAACCCAAACTGTGAGGGAGCTAGAAGAGGCTGTTCTCGCGGGTGGTGCAGCTGCTAATGCTGTGAGGGATTATCAGCGGAAAGTTCAAGAAATGAATGTAATGTGTCAAATTGTTCAGCAAGTTCACTCTTCTGGTTACTTATTTCCTGGCTTTTATTCCAATGCTCTAGTTGGGAGGTTATTAAATGTTGCATGGATTGTTTATGACATTCTTCAGGAAGAAAGGAAAACTCTTGATCGGGAGTTGGCCCGAGCTAAGGTAACAGCAAACAGAGTGGCTGTGGTGGTGGCAAATGAATGGAAAGATGCTAATGATAAAGTGATGCCTGTCAAACAATGGCTTGAAGAACGACGATTCTTGCAGGTAAATTTTTTCTTTATGTTGACAATGCTGATAGATTGTATGTAAATAAGATAGTTAACTTGTGCATAATCTTAGGGATTGGATAGATGTAATTGTAGGGATAGATTGCAAGGAATAGAATCTCATCAGTGTATATATGTACCTCATTCTATGAATTAATTCATAAGAAAATTCCATCCCTATCTGGTTTACATGGTACCAGAGTTAGTTTAAGACTTGTTTCTTCTCCCTTCTTGGTGTCTCTGTCTTTGGGCTAGTGTTTGGAGTGCAGAGCTTCTGCACGTTCAATCTTGGTGTGCAGTGAATATTGCACATTTAAGGAGTCTTGGTTCTGGTTGTTCATGGGTGACACTGCTGGCAAAGAGGGAGATAGAATGGTCTAATTAGCCTTTTCTCAGAGTCTGACATCTGCCGGTGTAGCATGTGAGTGTCACACGTGGGTTCGTTCTTCTGCCTTGCGTGGTGAATGAAGTCCACACGCCACCCTCCTGACGTTGGAACTCGGCCCCCTTAGCAATTTTCATGCCTTGAACAGTCTTGTTCAGGTAGTTTTGGGAAGTTTAGAGACTGGGTCAGAAGTACTTTTGTTGCTTTGGTGATTCTGATTTTGTATTTTTTTCTCTCTTTTTGTGGGTATCATTCAAATGGCAGAAACTAAGAACTCATTGGTCACTGATGTGGTCCCTTACCAGTTGGCACCCTTTGAAGCCTACCTTGTTGACGGTGAAAACCACAGGCGGCCAGGCCCTGCCTAACTTGCAATGACGTACTGCACTTGTAATGCCTTTGTGAACTTGAAACAACAGCAGACAAGAAGAAGAAAATCCCAAAGGCTCTGATACCATGTAAATTCAGAGATAGGAGAAGAATTTTCTTCATATCATTAACAATACAGTAGGAATATATACATGAGGAGTAGGAAATTTACAATCTAAATCCCTATGATTATGTCTATACAATCACTAAGATAATACCCTAACCAACTCTAGTAATTTACATTAATTATATGATTCATTATACTAATGAGTGTTAGGCTCTCTCTCGCTCTCATTTTCTTTATTAAAAAAATCAAAATAAGGCTTTAGGATGAAAACTTTCCTGTATTTGGTTGCACGTTATTATAATTTCCATTTATTACTGAACTGTTTCCTTACAGGGTGAGATGCAGCAACTTCGAGACAAACTTTCTATAGCTGAGCGTGCTTCAAAGTCTGAAGCACAACTGAAAGTAATGATCTGGTTCTACAGTCTGTCGATTAACGTAGGGTGTTAATCTGCCATTATTTGAGGTCAATTTTTTGCAATTTTCAGGAAAAATATCAATTACGCCTCAAGGTACTAGAGGAGAGTTTGAGGGGACCTTCAAATGGTAGCAGTCGTGGTACCTCAGATGGAAGAAGTGTTAGCAATGGGTCTTCTCGTCGCCAATCCTTAGGCGGAGCTGATAACATCTCCAAATTAACTGCTAATGGCTTTTTATCTAAACGAACACCATCGTCTCAATTGAGATCTTCTCTGTCTTCTAGCTCAGTTTTGAGGCATGCCAAAGGTACATCTAAATCTTTTGATGGTGGCACAAGGTCACTGGAAAGGGGTAAAATCCTGCTAAATGGATTACCTCCAAGTTATTCGTTTAACCAGTCTTCTGAAGGAACCAAAGATAGTGAGGCCAATGATAACTGGAAAGGAAATTCAGATGATAAACCAAATGAGTTCTCAACAGTGGATACAGAGGATAGTGTTCCAGCTGTTTTATATGATCTTCTGCAAAAGGAGGTCTTAGCCTTGAGGAAAGCTGGCCATGAGAAAGATCAAAGCCTAAAAGACAAAGATGATGCCATTGAGGTTACAAGTTGTGTTTGAATAATAATCTAACTATTTTGAAATTGTAATTTAAGCCAATTATTGTTGTTACTAATTGTCACTATTTGTCAGATGTTAGCAAAGAAGGTAGATACATTGACCAAGGCTATGGAAGTTGAGGCAAAGAAGATGAGAAGAGAGGTAGCTGTCATGGAGAAGGAGGTAGCTGCTATGCGTGTGGAGAAAGAACAAGAGAGCAGAGCAAAGCGGTTTGGTAATGTAAAGGGCCCTGTAAATAGTGCTCAACATCAGCTGATTTCTGGAAGGTACTGCTTGTAATTTTATATGTGATTCAATGGATTGCAATGGCTTGCTTTTTCCCTCAAATGCTTGATGCTGGGAGCTTTGAAAATCTCCTTGTCTTCAATCGATTTTCTTGTTCTCCACTATTGTTCCTGGGGGTGATTTCATTAGTCTCTTTGGTCTGAGGATTTAAACTATATTATTGTGCTGGACGTTTCATTTCATTAGTCATAACTTGGAATAGTTTTTACTTCTTTGTCGGCCTCGGTTTCTCATTCAGTATCATTGTTTCTGCCTTACTCAAGCCTCGTTTCATTTATTTGTCAAAGCCCTTACATTCTAAGGCTCTGGATTTTTATGGTAATATGTTATTTTGAAATTCTGTAATTTCAAGTTATGACATGACATATGAAGTTATGAATCACATTTTACAGTCCTTGATTTCATCCTTTGAAGCTAATATATAAAAGAAGTGTAATATAGGGATTGATTAATACTGAATTAGATGTATCTGGGCCATGCCAGAAAAGTCCATGACTGAAGAGACAAATTTGGGGAGGCAAGGATTAATCCCTGATTATCTTCACCTCCAATTATCAACTTTACAAACAAGGGAAGGGGTATGGAGGTTTGATTAGTTAACCTTCTCTTCCCCTCCTTTCATCCTCCCCCTTCATCTCCCTTCCTCTCCTAGTTGCCAAACAAACCCTTAAGTATATCTGAAATATTGTTGTTTTGGTTCTTCATGAATCGATAACTTCCTAGACATTATCAAATTAGCTCTTTTATTTTACAATGTTAGCATTAATTTTTCATACTTAACTCTGTTAGGGAACTCCTTAATATTAATAACTAAAATATTGTAGAAATTCCACTCTCTAGAAGAATAGGTTATAACATTCACAAATATGGTGTATCCATATTATCGTCTGATATTTAATTATCATTAATCAGGACTTATAGCTGACTTAGGTAAGGGTTTCTGTTGATTGTTGATTAATTGTGTATTCTTCACTAAGAAAATTAGCAACGAACTCGTATTCAAAACTGAAATGAAGAGTTAAGAATTTGAAATAGTTATGTTATTTGAATTCTTGAGAGATTAAAAAGAACAAAGGCTTTTAAACAAGCTGCTCTCTTTCGCCTCCTCTTTTTAACTCTTATTACTTCTGTTTTTTCGCCCCCCTCGTCACGACTTGACTGATGGAGAGTCTTTAACTTGTGCAGAAATGTGACACGAGGAGGGTTAACGCGTAGCACCCAATGACAATTGTTCTATTGCAGTGGCACTGAGGAGTAAACATTTTATAGGCATCATTATTCTGCCTTTTCCTTATTTTGTTTTTTTGGGTCTTATTCCAATTGATTATAAGATAGTAAATGGCATACTGATGACCGTTGTTGATATTGGCTGTAAGTTGAGGGTAAGAAGTGTAAGGAAGGAATCAGTGTGCCTCTGACCAAGACTTATAAATTCTCTGCCTGTAGAGGAAGATAACGGCAGGCAAAGGATGACACTTAGATTCGGGCTAACCTTGAGCTTTTCTTCGAGTGATCGTGTGGTTGTATAGGTAGCATTGTATTTTTTGTCCCTTTCTTTCGCAGTTTACATTCGTAATCTGCAGTTAGTGTGTTTACTACTGATTCAGGTTTGTTAATATCCTTGTAATGAGATCGAGATCTAAGCTTATTTGGTTGTTCTTCACGTTCATAGTTTCAAGTTTATTATAAATTTGTGTTTAAGAAAAGCATGAACTCCTGCGTAGTCATATATTTCTGTCTCAGGTAGAGGGTGCAATCTCGAACCAGTTCTTATTTTGGGGTCGTGGTTTTTTTGTTTTCCACGTACTGGTGAAACGAAGGCCAAAACGATGCAGTTTTCATATTATGGTCAAATTTATACACGCCTCCCCTCACCAAAAAATAAGACGGCCTACTACGATTGCATTGTCAATTTGTGATCATTAAATGAAAAAACTCCAATATTTTTTTTTATTTACCCTTACATTTCAAGTCATATGAACGAGTGTATTTTTTTAAATTAATTTTGTCATTTATGTTTTGAAGATTAATTAATTTTATCCTAAAGATTAATATATGAATTTTGTTTTTGTAAAATTATCCAACATTTTTTCTTTTAATTTCAATAAGCTTTTACTTTTGGATGTTTGAATGATTTCTTAAAAAAATTTGACTATATTATTTATTAAATAAATGCAACATAGACTGATGCATGTAAGACAATACTCCCTCCGTTTCTGAATATCTGCTTTTCTGGAGAACTTTTTTTATTCCAAAATATCTGATGTTTTATAACTTCAAGAGAGCATTAATTATTCTTTTACCATTTTATCCCTATTAAATATAGTAGAGTTATAAATGAATAAACATTTTCCAAGTAATTTAATAGGGATAGTTTAGTCTTTTTACCTCATTTTTGTCTTCATTCTAGGTGAGCTAATCATTTTCTTGGTCTGTGTGTATTTACCTTAAACATCAGATATATAGGAACGGAGGGAGTAACTAGCATAAGACAATAAAGAGGGAAGACAAGTATTAAATGTTCAAGTCAAATTTTATATCAGAGTATTAATATGTAAGAGTAAGACAATAACTAGCATAAGATGAAAAACTAATTTAAAAATTATAAAGATGGATAAAAATAAAATGTAGGGGGTGGGCTGTGGAGGTGATTCAGGTAAACTTTATTGCTTTGATAATGTCTCACTGCTTTTTAAAAGAATATAAAATGATATATGATACATTATATATTTTTGGATAAAAATTATTAGAAAAATTCCAAATTCATATATAGTAATATAGATATAGATCTATATTGATATTGTATAAATTTTATAAAATAAAAATTTATTTTTATTTTGTAATTTTATTTTATTTTTTGAAAAAAACTTAAGTTTGACA
>QANZ01001060.1:0-39384 GCA_003254925.1 Chamaecrista fasciculata | reverse complement strand
TTTTTTTTTTTTTTTTTTTTTTACAAAGGTGAAAAAAATCAGGAAAGAGGTAAAAAAGTCACCCTTGGGTGAGACTCATTTGGACTTGTCAATCTCTATTATACCTTACATTACATTACGTTAGTGCTTCAGCTTTGCAATAATATTTTTATGCAAGCAAGAATTTCAAAAGCTGGTTTCAGGCTGTAAAATTGAAAGTATTCCCGAAGCTAGTAAGGAAAGTGATATTTCATATTTGAACTGGTTTCTGCTCTTGGTGCGAATTCTCAAAACTAAAATAGCATTCACAAACTTCAAGTGACCATCCTTCTCAACCACCGTCTTTGTTTTTTCTTTCTCCTTTCCGTTCACGTTCTTCCCATCTCTTTGGACGCGCTTTCTGCATCTAAATCCCCACTTACTTCTTCGATCTGAACTTTTTTTTCTTTGATCCCGCATTCTTTTGTCAGATCTCGTCATTTGGCTTCCATTTATTCAATTCAAATCCCTCATTTTTTCTCAGATATAATTTCCGACTTTCCATATCTTGAAATCCAAAATGGCGACCATGACGAGCTTGATCGGGCTTATCAATAAGATTCAACGAGCTTGCACTGTCTTAGGTGACCACGGTGGCGAGGGATTATCCCTCTGGGAGGCTCTTCCCTCTGTTGCAGTTGTTGGTGGCCAGGTACCGATTAAGATATTTAATGTTGTGGGGTTGCACTATAATGTTTCGATAATGGATGTTTGATTTTGTGCCTGTGTGAAATCAGAGTTCAGGAAAATCGTCGGTGTTGGAAAGTGTGGTGGGTAGAGATTTTCTACCTCGTGGATCTGGTAATGCTTACTGTCTATCTTAGCATTCAATATTTTTATTTTTCATTGATCTATATCTTTAGCAATTTAGCTGAAGATGTGACTATCAGAGGGAATAGTATGTTGATGTCCTGCTGGTTACTAGCACTTACGTCTTCTCCATATAGAAAGTTGATGTCTGTTATGAAATGGATAACATCTAGCTTTGTTCTTAGGAGACTACAAAATTTGACAAGTCTTTTTGTTTACTTTTCTTTCATGCTGCGAGAAGTGGTTTTTGGGAAATTTGTCTCTAGAATAGATAACATGTTGTTGGGGTATTTCTTGTTTATATTTACTCTCTAAAAACTTAGACATTTGTCTGCTTTTGTTGAATGATTTTTTTCATTCTTCTGAATGGCTTATAACATTATTTCTCGTGATTTGTAAGGTATTGTCACACGGAGACCACTTGTGCTGCAACTTCACAAGACAGAAGCTGGGCAAACAGAATATGCTGAATTTCTTCATGCCCCAAGAAAGAGATTCACTGATTTTGGTATTTCGTTTCTGTAACATTACAACCAGTCCATTGATAAGCTTGTCTCTAGTTAAGATCGATAAAACTTATTTTTAGCTTCCCCTCTAAAAATAAAATAATGTACCAAAATCCATTTAATTTTCAACAATTTTGATTATCCATTAATAGGGTTACTTAGGAAAAAAAGTCATTACAATAGTAGGGAAAAGAAGGCGCTATGAGTGTGGATGAGATGTGAACAAACTAGAGGCTTGTTTTAGTATGTAGATTTGTGATGTTAGTTACTTAGTTTGGTTGTCCGTTATTCTTTGTGGCTAATACAGTTGCTGTAAAAAGTAATTCCATTGTATATCACAATCTGTTGGGTCTCTTGCTTTCCTTGGTCTAAATTGATTAGAAAACTGCAGTGATTCATAGATTTGGCTTTGCCTAGGATGACGAGTCATATTCCTGTTTTCTCTTATATGATCCAACTAGAGGTATCCTTGGTATTTCTATGATTTTTCTTTTTTAGTTTCAATATCACTTATGTCATGACAGTGAAAATTTCTAGAGCTGTGTTTGGAAGTTCACCTTTCCCCATTTGGAAGATTAATATGATAATTGACAGAAATTTCCTTTTGTTTGGGAGTTATGCTAAAATTTAATTAGTATAGATATCAAAATTCTAGTTTTCTCTGGTTGTTTTTTTAATGGTAATTATTATATCAATCAATATGTGAATGCAATATCAGTTGAGGCAAAAAAAAAAGAGCTATGCAATTAAAGAAGGGACAAGAATTTCTTATAATTAGGTTTGTGGAAAGAATTGAGGTAGATCTGCTTATTTGAAGTGCATATATCTTCAAAAATTTCAAAAAGCTTAGGAGTGAAAATTTGAATTTGAGATAAATGATAATAATAAATTAGGTAATACAATTTAGATGATAAGAATGTCAATTCATAAAAAATAGTGTTATTGTGGGACTATTTTTTTTCCTTTTTGGGTTGGGGGGGCATTAGTGGCAGGATGGAAAGAGTTTCCTGTACTTCCCATTGCAATCCTTTATTTAAAAAATTTCCAAACAATGGGAGAAATTATCTTTCCTTAGTTTCCTGTTCCAAACCCATAGATATTGGTCCATCTTAACACAATGTAGAAGTATTAGGCCCCTTAGTACAAAAGAAGGGAAAAATTGCATGTTGAATTATCAATATGAAAGTTCTTAGAGACTAGGAAATGGTTTCAGAAGGGAAAATTTCCTATCCAAATATTTTCCCAAAACCTGATATGCCAATTATCACCCAAACCCATCCAAACTAGTGGTCTAAAGAAGCATATTTTCAAGATGGAATTTTATTGGGACTAGCCGTTATTCTTCTCTCGATTATACTTTAAATACTTGGTGCCATAATGGTCTTTAAGGAATAATGCTCTGAAGTGCTCTTTTTCTGCTCCAAATTTGCTAGCAAGGCCCTATCCCTTTTCTTTCTTAGGCTGATAGGCCAACCACAAGCCTCTCGACTAACTTGTTTTTTTTCCCTGTTAGAAGATCACATATTTTTCTCAATTTTATTCACTATTCCAATCAGAATGAAAAGAAATTTAGATAATATGCAGAAATACTAGGTACCAAGGGCTTCTTATAGTAAGTTCTTTTTCAATGAGGAAATATGGTATTTGAATTTTGAAGGGATTTGAGGTGCATAACCTACATATTAGAATTCTTTTTAACAATAAATGGTAAAGGTTTTTTTTTTCTTCATTGTTTTTAGTTTTTGTGGAAAAGTAAGGAAAATAAAGCAGTGCTTGCTTATTTATCAAAAACTTAAATGTTAACGATATTAAATCTTATGACTGTAAATAATGAATGTTGTTTACTTTTTTGTCCATGCAGCTGCTGTGAGAAAAGAAATTGCAGATGAAACCGACCGTATAACTGGAAAGACAAAGCAAATTTCTAATATTCCAATTCACCTCAGCATATATTCTCCAAATGGTTTGTATTTGCATTCCCCCCTGATACCATTTAAATAAAATGCAAGCAATTTTATGTTTTCATCCTTGAAAATTTCTGATGATTTTGCCTGTTCCCATCTGCAGTTGTAAATTTAACACTCATAGATCTTCCCGGGTTGACCAAGGTTGCTGTAGGTAAACTTTTAACAAATATTTAAAGACAAATTGAGTGATGATTTTTTGAGGATTCATCAGACTGTCTAATCGATGATGAAATTTTGGTTCCTTTTACAGAGGGACAACCAGATAGCATTGTTGAAGATATTGAAAACATGGTTCGATCTTATGTTGAGAAGGTAATTATACGCTTGATATAAATGTAAGGAAGTTATAGTCAGACAAGCATGATATGTATAAAGAACTTAGTTGTGACCAAATCAGTTTTACTAAACAAGCAAGATTGATATCTTACGAGTTGTTTTCACTGCTCATCGCTACTTTGATTCAAAAGGTTCCTGAAGCAAACAAAACTAGCATTTGTAATATTCCATTCCCAGTTTAGTCTACAAGAATCTACATTAATTATTAATTAACTTCTCAATTTTTCTCCTGTTATCTAATTAAGTCCTCTGATTATAAAGCCCAACAGCATTATACTGGCCATCTCTCCTGCAAATCAAGATATTGCCACTTCAGATGCTATAAAACTTGCAAGAGAAGTTGATCCTTCAGGTATGCTTCTTGGAATGAATTTCTAGGGTGTATACTGTATACTGTTTCTTCACAATCAATTGACTTTATTTTTTTTATTTATTTCAGCCAACATTTGTTTGTAAAATTACTGCTGTTATGGTTGTATCAGGTGAAAGAACGTTTGGAGTGGTGACGAAACTTGATCTTATGGATAAAGGAACAAATGCCGTTGATGTATGAATTCTTTGAATCCGATCAGTTATTTTCTGTTTCGGTTTCCATTAATTTCAATTGAATTTTTTTATTTAAGATTTTTTTTTTTGTAGTCTATTGGTATGTTAAAACATGATGCATTTTCTTACATGGATCTTGAAGGTTCTTGAAGGAAGGCAATACAGGCTTCAACATCCATGGGTAGGAATAGTGAACCGTTCACAAGCTGACATCAATAAAAATGTTGATATGATGGCGGCTCGTAGGAAGGAGCGTGAATACTTTGAGACAAGCCCTGAATATGGGCATTTGGCGCATAAAATGGGCTCAGAATATCTTGCTAAGCTTCTGTCTCAGGTTTTCTATTCTATATTATCCAAATTATTTTGGCATTTTTGCTTAAAATAGTGGTTGTGGTACTGTTTTAATTTTACTTATTCTTATTTTATGTACGATGAGTAATTTCCTTTCCTTCATTGACTTTTATCTGTTCAGCATTTGGAGCAAGTTATCAGGCAGAAAATACCTAGCATCATTTCCTTAATAAATAGAACCATTGATGAACTCAATGCAGAGTTGGATCGTATTGGAAGGCCTATTGCTGTAGATGCAGGGGTAAAAGCTGAGACTTCTGCTGACATATTTAGATTTAAAATTATTCAGAATCCTGTTCATACAACGTGGTGTTGCTTGTTTTATTAGGCCCAGCTGTACACTATTTTGGAGATGTGTCGTGCTTTTGATAAAGTATTTAAGGAACATCTGGATGGAGGGTAAGTGCCAAATTTTAGTATTAGTTATTTGTTTAAGCTGGCTGATTTTCTCTAATTTTTTTATTCTAATGTCTTTGTGGAAGAGTAACACAGTGAACATGATATTTAGCTTAAGATTCTATAGCTATGATATTTGATTTAAGATCCTTGCTATAGA
This sequence comes from Chamaecrista fasciculata, assembly GCA_003254925.1. Taxonomy (NCBI): domain Eukaryota; kingdom Viridiplantae; phylum Streptophyta; class Magnoliopsida; order Fabales; family Fabaceae; genus Chamaecrista; species Chamaecrista fasciculata. The sequence goes on along the minus strand of QANZ01001060.1, from coordinate 34,291 downwards.
ACACCAAGTATTNTTTTTTCCAATTTGGCATAAATCTATCTCTCTCCTCTCTCTCTCTCTCTCGATTCATCCTCCTCCTCTCTCTCTCTCTCGATTCAATTTGGCATAAATCCTCCAAATTCAATCGAGTTCCTCCAGCAAATGACCTTCTCCGAAACGGCGTCGTCGGCCTCACCAGAGCCACCTCCGTCCCTTCTTCCTCCGTCGGCGCTGTAATTTACAACCAACCCATTTCTCTCTTCGACATTTCATCGAACACCTCGTCTTCATTCTCCACAAGATTCGATTTCTTCATCGATAACGTCGTTTGGATTTGGATTCTACTGTGTCTGTCAAGACTGTGTATCCAATCTTGCAGGGGATTTGGATTCTACTTGTCTGTCAAGACTGTGTATCCAATTGGAGCTTTCAGACTTTTGGGTTTCTTCCCAAATCGATTTCCCATTCTTCTTCTTCACCATTGACACTGAAAATCGATTTCCCATGGTCAAATGTTTTCTGGAGAGGATAGGTTCGACAGTGTCAATCGTCTTGGGGAGGAAGAAGAACAGTGGGGAGGGACGAGAGAGAGAACAGTGGGGAGGAAGAAGAAAAACAATGGCTAAAATATGAATTTCAATCCTAAATTATTTGGACAAAATAACAATTTAGCCCAACACAAGAATGAGTATTTCCAAAATGGTCCAATATTGAGGTAAAAGACCATTTTGCCCTTTGTGATTGGAGAATGAATGTATTAGAGTATAGGTAATTATAGGTTTATGTATAGGGGTATAAGTGTAATTGAGTGTGTTTGATTATTTAAGAATCATGATTATAATTGAATCAGGAAAAAAACGTAAACGAACGTGTTTATTTTGATTATAATCAAAACAGATTATAATCAAAACGGAAACGAACTGGGCCTTAGTTATTTGTTTAAGCTGGCTGATTTTCTCTAATTTTTTTATTCTAATGTCTTTGTGGAAGAGTAACACAGTGAACATGATCTTTAGCTTAAGATTCTATAGCTATGATATTTGATTTAAGATCCTTGCTATAGAACACCAAGTATTTTTACCAAATAGTGAAAGGGACGCAAAAGCACTTGTTGGATATAATGCTGTTTTGCAAACCAGTTAAAAAGCAACATGCTAGCGGTCTACACTGCAGTCTACAGATGATTTCTTCGCATATTGGACACAATATTTGTGCAGTTTGGAATTTTCCTTGGCTTTAAATTCCCCATATTATGTGAATTCATAAAGATCCAGTCTTGGACTAAAAGTTAACTTATGCTTTCTGGTAAATATTGCTATTCTCGTATATCATGGCTTTCACCTAATTGCTAAAGCCTGTCTAGTGATGTGATCCTTGACACGGTATTGGAGCCTTGACCACTAAATGGTCCACAATTCAATCCTAGCCAGCCTTAGCCACCATATGAACGCAAGGCATTACACTTCAGTCTATAGGGCTTTCATGCAAAAGGGTGTTTTAAAGATTATGATATTACTGTGCCTGGGGCTTAATATAAAAAGTTTTGGGACGAAGTGGTTCTTGATGGACAATGGTTATGATAATACCCAGCAACTATTGTCGACAAAGGTTCTTCAGAGGAGTTGCTGTAATGAAGTCCAACGTTGGGGACTCATGGGTAAACCATATGTTATGCAAGAGGCATGGCTCTTTGCATCATAGGCTGGTTTTAAAGCTTGGTTCCTCATTCTTGCTTTGGTTACCATCAGGCTCTTGTATAAGATTTTGGGACATTACTCGGCTTGGTACTTTCCAACAAATGAACTGATATCATTTCTGCTACCTCACTTTTACTATAATACCAGAGTAATTACAAAAGAAACTTAACTCACTGGTTTCAGTTAGATGCACCGTTACAATGTGATGTTGTTTTCTATCTAAAGATATTCCTATAACTAATCTTTTTTCTCAATATGCTACTACTTTTGGGAGTTGATCTTTAACCAACTGCTGTTACAGGCGTCCAGGTGGAGACCGGATATATGGAGTTTTTGACAACCAGTTGCCTGCTGCTTTAAAAAAGCTCCCATTTGATCGACATCTTTCCATAAAAAATGTCCAGAGAGTTGTTACAGAAGCTGATGGTTATCAGCCCCATCTGATTGCTCCAGAGCAAGGGTACAGAAGACTTATTGATGGATCTATCAGTTATTTCAAAGGCCCAGCTGAAGCCTCGGTGGATGCGGTAATCTTTTCATTACTCTGTTATGTGGAACAATCTGTTTAATGTGGCTGCCGCAAATGCATTTGGTTCCTGGATCTGTTACGTGATTGAATTACTAGATATTATGAGCTAAGTATATTTTTTTCTTTTGTAATATTATCTATACTGTTATATATGGTTATATATGGCTTTGGGATCTTTTAGTAGTCCACATCCAAAACCATATAATATATCATACTATCATTTACTATTTTTTTGAAGAGTGGTAGGAGGTTATTATTGAAATAACTTTCCACTACTTTATCTTAATATTGAAAAGAATAAAATAATAAAAATTACTTAAATCAAATAACTTCTGATAATTTATTTTACAATTTAATAAAATAAAAGTGATTTAATATTTTAAATGATTTTATAACTTAAAAATTTAAAATATACCTTTCTTCTGTATATCATTTTCAAGGGGTTATTTATCTATTCAGGTGTATTACATTTGCTCATGATCAGGTTAATTAATTATTTAAGGGCATACAGTCTCATCTATCCAGTTTGCCTTGACAGTGCCCTGATCTTTTGTGACATATCAACCCAAAGCTGGGCCATGTTAAACCATATGCTCTGAAATTTCTAAGTCAATTTCTCTTGCATTCCTATAATTCTGAACCCTAAAATCCATTTATTTGAAACTAATAAATTTTGTCATAGGTAATGTTGCTTGACAAGTCTAGCACATGTTCAATTTTTAACCTGGATTTTATCCCCCCTCCTCTTTTCATCTTCTATATTTGTTACTAGCATTAGTCCCCTGTTGTTCCATTTATGAAACAGTGTCGTGTCATTTTATGCTATTCATTTCCTCTACCCTACTTCTATCCATACTATCTGATATGTTTTTCTCTTCCTCAGGTTCATTTTGTTTTGAAGGAACTTGTACGGAAGTCAATTGCAGAAACTGAGGTGAGCAATGTGTTTAGATTATTCTACATTTTCTGACAATCCTATATTTTTCATATACCACATATGCAAGTTGGATAACCTAGTCACTCATTTCAAGTCTAATGTCTTCTTTGGGTCAGAAGTTCAAGTGACATTTCCCTTATTCTGTTGATAATTTAATTAATATTTCGGTACTACTTTTGCCGTCAAATAATCTGTTTACTTTTAAACTGAAGGAAGAAGTAAAAATATATCAAGTCTAGATGTAAAATGCCTTACGAGAGAAAATGTTACATAAACACTCACTCAAGTATGTTGTTTCTCAAATTTGACGAAAAGAAAATTTCATTTATATGGAAATAAATTTGAGCCAAGCCCGTGATTTGTCTGAGTGTGGGTCATTACCTAACCTTTAATTATGGGCCTACATGAAATTGGGCTTGCAATTGAGCCTAGTGTCAATTCATTAAACCTGTTGGACTTTGGCCCATGCCTGGACTAGCTTGTCAAATGAACATGTCTAGTGGCAGACAATGGGGAGAAAGTTATATAATACTGTTATAAGGATGAGAGACGACCTATGAGTTGGGTATGTTTTATAGAGGGCTTTACCATGCCATGAAAACTGTTATATGTTAGAATATTAACCATTGTTGGGGGGCTACTACTTCTCTCTGGTAATTTGTAGGGATTCTATTATTACCTGAGTGCTACTTTGTTCAACACAGGAATTGAGAAGATTTCCAACGCTTCAATCAGATATAGCTGCTGCTGCAAATGAATCATTGGAAAGATTTCGTGAAGAAAGTAGGAAGACAGTTCTGCGGCTGGTTGATATGGAATCTAGCTATCTAACAGTGGATTTTTTCCGAAAGATTCATCTTGAACCAGAAAAAAATCCTAATCGGAGTGGTCAGGATCGGAGTGGTCAGGACAACTTTACGGATAATCACCTCAGGAGGATTGGTATATAATTTCCCACAAACTTTCCACCACATGGACTGCACATACATGCCTATATTTGAGTAAATTATTATCCTAGGAATTCGCCCTTCTACCTTCTCCCCTATTATCTTCTTTTGAGTTCTTGATCCTTTAAAATTAATTGTTTTATTCCTATTATTCTGGTGATTAATCATCTAATCTTAATTTGGCCATGATTAATTAGTAAGAAGTTATTCATTCATGATTTATATTTATATTTTCCCTAAAGAGAAAATAAACACTTTTTCTGATTCTGTGAATTTACCATGTTTCTTGCTTCAGGATCAAATGTTAGTGCCTATATCAACATGGTTTGTGATACATTAAGAAATACACTACCAAAGGCTGTGGTTCATTGCCAAGTACGAGAGGCTAAGAGGTCGTTGCTTAACCACTTTTATGTTCAAGTTGGGAAGAAAGAGGTATGATATGATATTTCCTGGTTAATTTTTGCAGTAAAAGAATATCTGCCTCCCTCCTAATGTAGTCTCCAAGAAAAAAAAAAGTTTCTCTTCTCTCACTGGTCTTGCACTAGTTTACTGATATTAGAGCCTCCATTATGTTCCTAGAAAACTTGTTGAATCCCCTGGTCTTGTTGACTTTGGTCATTGTGCAAATCATGGAGTCTATGTAAATGACGTTAAATATAAAGAATCCAATGTCACCACTATGTTTGTGGATGAACTATTTGAATTTATTCATAGAGAGTATAGACAAGGATGAGTAAGGTTACAGGCCTAAAAGCTGAGGATAATCATTATTGCATCTGTTCTTTTATTTAGTTGTTTACTTTTAGCTAATGAATGTGACTGTTAAACCATAACTTGTTGTTAGGTTACCCTGAAAAATGTTTGCTTTCCCTTTCTTTCATCTTTTAGGGTATGTTTGAATTAAGGGAAAAAGAGGAATGATGATTAGGATATCTTCCTCTATTTGGGAAGTTGAAAACTTAGGGGAAAGATAATGGAGGATTAATCACATTCAGTATCCTCTTTCACTAATTTAAGATGTCTCAGTCTGAGTTATTTTAAAAGGAATATTATTTATTAATGTATCCGAACAAAAGGAAGAGTTCTGAAGAGTTAAACTTCCATTCTTCTTTTAATTTCCAAACACACCCTTCTTAGGAGTAGAGGGTATCACAGTCAGAATAGCATAGCTTTTCTAAGACCGTATGATGCTGGCTGTTTTTCTTTACTAAAATGATTTTAGCGTGGTGGTTAGGCATAATTTCAGATATTTGTTTTGATTTCTCATGTGAAATTTGATGAAAGCACATACTGAAAGTTTGCAACATTATATATCTGTTTTTCTTCTCTGTTTTTGCAGAAGGCACAACTGGGCGCTATGTTGGATGAAGACCCCGCACTTATGGAAAGAAGAACACAAATAGCTAAAAGGCTTGAACTGTACAAGCAAGCAAGAGATGACATTGATTCTGTTGCTTGGAAATAATGATGATTCTAAGGGCTCAGCTTTTTCTCATCTACCCTATAAGATTTGTCGACCATAGACTTTATTTTTTAATTTTTTGGGAGCTCCCAAAAAAAGAAAGAAAAGAAGAAAGGTGTATGACTACTGCAAGTTGTATTTGTACTTGCATATTATTTTGCTCCTTGTCTATACAGATTCCCCGAGCTCTATGTTGTGATCTTAAAAACCCCACGAGTTGTTGATGAATGATTATGCATTGTTACATCTATCATATATTCATACTGTTTATTTGGAGAGTCATTTCCATCTAATCATTCGTTTCATTCTCTGCACTGTGCCAGTCTCACTAGCCGATTGGGTTCCATTTTAACATGATGTATTATACAAATAGAAAGTGATGGCAATACTTTATTTTTCATTTTTCTAAATTTATTTATCCCATAAAGCTTGTCCTGAAGTTCTTCGTCGGGACCGAATACTCAATACCTCCTGATTAGTTTGGTTTTGTGAATTTCTAAGATTAGTTTAGTTGTCAAAATATCCTAAGTTTATAATATTGTGAAACACTAAAACTAATCCGNATATATATATATATATATAATTTTGCAAAGATATCGAATGAAATGGAGAACTGAAAAAGTAAGCACCGGAAGGGAGAATCTATTATATTTACAAATCACAAGTAACGTTAATGTAAAAAGTGATTAACTAACTTCAAGGGACAAACTCAAATGGCAAGTTGAATTTAGTTATACAAAGAAAACAGTGTTTCATATTTCCATATTGATGGTACTATCTTCTAATGATTTCATTAAACAAATAAATAATGAAAGAAAAAAGAGAAAACATATACTAATCTAGCTCCTAGTGTTTAGTGCTTTTGTCCAATAGCAGACAAACTGTGCTGAAATGCAGGCCCTTGTTTACCAAAGAAAATCCGATTTACTACATCAACAGGCAAAGCATAAGCTGGATCTATGGGTTTCAGTCCAGGATATTCAAGAAGAGAAAGCCCTGCAAGAACAAACAGAACAAATTTGGCATCCTAAGCCTTTTATACATAAAAGGAATATAGACAGCAATAAAAAGGTAATGGGATTAGCTTGATTACTTAATCGGATTAGAATTCTCAATGTACTAGGTAAGCGTGCATTTAACAGGGATTGAGAAGGGGATTAACTTGGACAGAATCCAAAGATACTCGATCATAATAATGAACAAAATAAAGACGAGGGTCTAGCCTCTCGAAAGCTAGACACCCTTATGTTATTGTTATTTTGTTATCTTTGTGTGTGTGTGTTTTGTACTGCATTTCTTCTGTTTAGTGAGATTATACTGTGTTTTTATGATAAATACAACAATAGAGTAGTGGGTCCTAAAAGAGACAGAAAAAATGAGGTAAATTACCAGCCACCCCAAAATATGTGTGGAAGACATCAACAGCATCATCTGGCCTGTCTGAAATTCCCCCATTGTCTGTGTCCTTTGAATCCAACAGATCATATTTCAGAAAAAAAACTAATATATCCAAAATTAACACTTCAAAGAATCAGGAACAGGCTGAATTAAAATCAAAAGAAAACCATCAAGCTAAAATAACCTGGCAATCTAAGATGAACTTTATAAGCTTCTCCTTATTAATCCAGTGAACCCTATCGATCATGATCAAGCTAGAAAGAACCCACCATGAGTAGCAAACCTGATATGATCCAAAGCTAGTCAGAATAGAAAAGTTAACAGGGCACTAACAGCAATAAATCTAAGTTTAAGGAGGTTCACTAACATCGGGTAGTTTCTCAGGACGGCCATTTAAACCTCCAGATTTGACTTGTCGTTCACATAACCACCAACCAAGCAGGTCCTTGTCAATGAGATCCAGTGAACCCGTTATAGCCAGAGCTCCAACACAACAGAAAACTGAAATTAAGCACAGATCTTATTGAGTGTCAAGTCTACAACTCATTTTAAATCTAAATTCATATTCAAATCAAATACAGAATCATCAAGCAAGTAAACTAAAACAAAATACATATTTAAATCAAAAACAGAATTTTGAAGCACGTAAACCAGAGATGAAGCGAAAGTGAGACTTACAACGTGACAAACAAGAACAGATGCAGAAGTAAAGGCAGATGAACACAAACAGAAGCCCGTTATATTAATGCTGATTGATGTAGTAATTAGGGGTAATTCTCTGATCTATTGCTGTATTTATTATAAAACTTAATATTATATTTTTCAGTACCATCAATATCAAGGTCACTGTGATTAGCATTTTGATGTAGGACTCATTAGCAGAGAATACGAGGTGAGGGAGAGAATAAATGAGGGGAGAATAGGGGGGAGGAGACAAGTGAGACCAAAATATGGATATGTTATTATCATATTCAAGTCTGAATTACAATAAGTAATAGGGCTTTATATCTCCATGCAGTAGCTATTATTTTTTTCTGTTTTCCTAAAATATAATGTCCAAATTTTCTTCAAAGTCCTTCAATTTGGAGGACTTTTAAAAGAAAAATGAAGAGTGTAGGTTAGGGAGAAACAATTCCAAATCTTTGATTTCTTTCCCCCTCCTAATTTTTTATCCCGAAGTCCACTTCTCTCCCATCCGTTATCCTTATAACCCCAACATAGCCTTAGGGCTCAAGTTAGGAATTATGTTGACGCTCATAATATTAATTATTTGGCTTAATAGTCAATATCAAGGGTGTAAGTGTACACAAATTGAGCAAAATTTAGGAAAAAATATTCAGATAACCATAATAAGTGATATATAACATACTTTGCCCAGCATGGGATTCCCCACCAGGTGTGCAACCAAAGCCACCATCCATATTTTTGCAGCTTAAAATGAATCTCACAGCCTTCTCCACATTAATTTTATCCAAACGATGTAAAATTGATAGACAATTAATAGCAATATATGAGAACCTGAGACAGAATTTGGTAAATTTAAGTCAGAAAGACACTTAAAACAAACGAGCTAAATCATCCAGGTATCAGATAAGGAGAGGTAGGATACCGTGTATCAACTTCACCCCACATGTCCCCTGAAAAGGATCCATCTTCATTTTGCAGGCTAACAATATCTGACATAATTATTAAGAATCACAGAAAAGGATCTGATAATGATGAGGAGCTAGTTTAGCACAGAACTGAAAGTAGATGGGATTCCTCTGAAAGGGGCATATCCTTATAAACAAACAGAAGTATCACTGTAACAAAATTGTGCATTAAATGCTATACAAAAACTAAAGCTTCAACAATACAAGAAAGTATTAATCGATGCAAAGCCCTATTGAAGTCAAACAATTTGAATGCTAGAGGATACAGTTTGTCACTTTATCCACATCAATAAGGTCAAGCTTGTCAAAAAGAGCCAAAACCTGGACAGCACTTAGTGTATACAAAATATGCGGGTCATGTCCAACGTTACCACTAAATCCCCCTGAATAAATCAAGCATAACATAAAATAAGAAATTCCTTATGTTAAAAACGACCAACCAAGTTCTAATTCTGACCTAAAAAAAATAAGAAAGCAAAAAAGGCTCTAAAGAAACCTGATTCGTGCTGACAACTCATAATCCACGAAACAACCTCATTGACATCCACAGTATCGAGCTTTCCTAGTATATCAAGAGTGGTTAAACCCCAATATGCCCCATTCATTCTTAGATGCTCCATGACCACAGACTCGAAGTCATCTTTCCTCTGAGAACCCAGGAAAAAAATATGAAAGGGGAGGAAATATTGATAAAATATGATAGATGTAAACCTTAATCATAAAATAGGTTTGCAAGCAGCCAGCCGCTCAAAGATGGCCTTTCTGTTCCATTACAATGTAACTGAGAAGCACACCTTTTCAACAGATAAAATATATTGAGCATGTTTGTCAGTCACCAGTTCCCCCATTTCAGAAGTAAACTGCAAAAAAAAGTTTAAAATGGACCAAATCAGATATTGAAGTGTTCAATTAAACACATAAGTTCTTTCGTTTATTAGAATCATGAGAGGAATACCAATACCACTAATATGATAAGATTGTTCATATTTTATCTAAATAGGCACATCCACTGCAGTCATTGATCTGTCTGTAGCACTAATTCATTACCATAACTTTGAAAAATCATATAGCAAGCTAAAAATTCATCAACCCGGCTCGTTTTTGGTACAAGCCATTTTTTTTCCTTTTCCAATTTTCAAGTGAATCAGCCAGCGTTCAATAATTAAGCAAGTCATACAAATTGTTGACAACAGATTGTTGAATAATGAAGCAATTGAAAAGCAAGTGAATAGTACACAAGTGAAGCAAGAAGCAAGAGAGAAAGTGAGTCGGTTGATTCTGAGATTGCAAACCTTAAAAAACTGACTCCACTTGCTTCAATCGATTCCTTCTCCCTGTGCGTGACTGCGAGGACTCACTGTGACTGTGAATTATGGTGCTCATGGATCCTACGAGTTTCGCTGGAGTTTGCGCATCTCATCCGTCCGTTTCATCGACGCCTTCTGTGTTGCCACGTCGCACCTTCCATTAATACGCATCGTTTTGATCATTTTGTTTGGGTCAAGCCCATCTTGTCTTTATCAAATATGGTCCCATTTTGCTTTCGGGTCTATTTTTGTATTTTTCCTTTGCCCATTTCTCTGCTTCCTTCACCAATTCCCATCGTTGTTCGTTTCTTCTTTGCACTTGGGATGCACAGTGCACTAGTAGTTGCCGGACGGCAATAATAATATATAATTATTGCTAACCTTCAACCATTGGACTTCTCTTTGAGCATAAAGAAAATGAGTCATCTCTTTGTGGCCCATGTCTGGAATGAAGCCTTTGTGTACTCCTTTCTCTGCTTTTTTGCCCAACAAATCAATATGCTTTCCCTCGTCCTTATGTATAAATATCTCTGCCACTCTTATATTGCCAGTGAATGCTGCACCAAGTGTTTTGCCTATTATTGCTGTCATCATCACCACCATCACCAGTAGTACTATCACTATCATCATCATCACTTACTCGCAATGCAGGCTGGTTTGGATCAACCAACTACCAAATGCCTTTGCCTCGCAGATACTTTTATCACATTTTATTTATTCAGTTTGGACTGTAAACCAACAATATTAAATAAAATTTCCAAAAATTAAACATGTTGCTTGTTCTATGCTTAAATAAATAAAGTTAGTTATATCTCTCTCATTTTAATTTTAAAATATGAATATGACGAACTCAAAAATTATATTTATTTTTCAATATTTCACTTTCTAGTTGAGATTGTCAATAAATGAAATAATTAAAATTGCACCCTATGATTGTTAGCTTAATATTTTTTTAGTTAGTGAATTGTTAATTTACTCAAATATATAAATATATATATATATAAAATAAGTATTAACCCTCTTAAATAATTTGTATATTTTTTAGACTGTTATAATTCAATAAAATTATAGGGGCTAAAATACGATTGGTGTTTGATTATTGCATTATATTGAATGGCGATTGAACCAGTTAGCATTTGGCTATTGAGCTTGTTCTTCGAGAAACCCTATATAAAATAACAATGTGTTGACTTGACTTGAAGATCAGAGATGCATGTGAACTAATGTGAAGTGATGAATGCATGTGAACTAATGTGAAGTGATGAATGAATGTGTGTGAATTGAACAAAAAAACAATTTATATAATATTAGAAAAAAGAAAGGCGGAGACAAGGTGGGTAAACAGAACAAACACGACTCATGACACATCTATTCTTTGTGGTTTTAATAGTAAGCTGAAGAAGTGAACCCATCCAGAGGCAAAAATAACCTTGAGTTGAGTATTTTGACCGATCGAATGGTGACATTGGTGCTTATGGAGGCTACGATGGCCCTGGATAACGTGATAGATGGGTTGCAGACATCCAATGATGTGAAGAATCAATTGAAGGATCTCGTCAAATTTCGAGTTTTAAGTTCAACCATCGTGGACTCCCATCTCTCTCTCTACATGTATAGTCACTGGGCCTGGTTCGTCAATCTTCTACATGAGCTCATTGAGTTGCACGAATCGCTCCAAGACCTCACTCTCGTCGACGACCACACTCGCCACTCCATGTTACGCCGCCTCGACTCACTCCCATCATGGCGTCGCAACAACTCTCACCCCACTCACAAAATCAACGCTCTCATCCAACATTTTCTCTCTAACAATAATAATCATAATCATATTACTGCCAACGGCAAAGGCAACCTCGTGAATGGAGCAACACCACCACCACCAAAAGCGGTGTGGATTGGGAGAAAAGAAGAAATGAACTACATCACCCAACAACTTCTATCCACTGACAACTTCAATGTCCTTCCTATTATTGGGATTCGAGGATTAGGAAAAACAGAGCTTGTCAAACAAGCCGAGAAACAACTGATAGAGAATGTTAACAGAGCTTGTCAAACAGAGCTTGTCAGTGCCCAGTAAGAATTAAAAGGTGGCCCAATTACGGTGTTTTTTCGTTTAATGGACCTCCATATGTCTAAACCAACAAATTGTAAAAGCCCAATAATGCCAATATGTTTTGGTACGAAATCATGTCAAAATTTAAACAACTAGTAGAACAAAAGAAAAAAAGCCTTGTATTATGCAAAAAATAAAATGAATCTTGGATTTATTGTCACCTAATTTAGTTATAATTGTAATCTGAGTTGTATACTTAATATACAAATAATGAAATGGATCTTGTTTGTAAATAAATTAATTAGGCCTATAATAATTTTATTTTCATGTGCATATACATATACTAGGGGCTTGACGTGCCCTAACGGGCACGCTAATATGCATATAATGTTTGAATTGATTTAAAGTTAAAGATTATATAAAATTTTTATATTGATAAATGAGTAAGTTTGGGACCAATTTGAAATTTCCTGATATATTTGGGACTAATTAAAAATTTTGACTTAATGAGAATGAACATGGTGATTTTTTTTACATAAGAATGAACGTGGGCTAGCTAGAGAAAAGTGGGTGATTTTTTTTTTCTTTTTTATTTTTTTAATTTAATAATTTTGACCAACCATAAAAAGGTGGAGCCATATAATATAGTATAAATAGATATAGATATAGATATAGATATCTATACTATATTATATAATATAGATACTTTTAAATCAATTCAAACATTTGGGCACGCCAAGCCTCTAGTAGATATAGATATAGATATTTTTAATTTATAAGCTATAGATATTTTTAATTTATAAGCTTTAGCTATTATTATAGATTATAGATTTTATAATTAAATTTCCAGATTATTTATATGTTAAATAATTGATATTTTAATTATTTATTTATGATGGCATCAAGTTCGATTGTTATATCAAGTAGTTGAATCAATCAACTTATGATTTAAAAGTTTTTTCGGTTCACTTATATGTCTAATTATTTTAAAATATTGAACCAAAATCCATTTAAACCTTTAATCATGTTATATTTTGATAGTTCTTAGTTATTACTGAGATATCCAATATATTAGTTGTTTATGACAAACAGGCCGGTAACGTACAGACTACAGTACAATATAGACTGAACTAATTAGATAGATGTCAATCTTAAATAATAAGGGGCATGCATACATCGTAGAATGTAGATCAAATTGGGTTTATGAAGTCATCTCAAATCTCAAGTAACAAATTAAGTACGTCTCTCTATAGTAAGCTTCAAACCGTTGGCCATTGAAAGAATAGTCATCATCCTNGCCAAACAACAATATAATATAGACTGAACTAATTAGATAGATGTCAATCTTAATTAATAAGGGGCATGCATACATCGTAGAAAATGTAGATCAAATTGGGTTTATGAAGTCATCTCAAATCTCAAGTAACAAATTAAGTACGTCTCTCTATAGTAAGCTTCAAACCATTTGCCATTGAAAGAATAGTCATCATCCTATATTTGACTGTATGACCAGGCACCACATTAAATTTGTAAAATCTGCACAAAATGGCAAGTGCCATCCTCATTTGCAAATAGGCTGAGTCCTTCCCAAGACATATCCTTGGCCCTGCCTGCACTTCCCAGTAATAAAAAAAAGTTATATTTTTCAACAATTAAAATATAAATTGTACATTTACTTTAATTAATTTCTTTTCATAATCTCTTGCAGCGCATGCATGCATGCCTATTTCTTGTCAAAATCAAATTATCTGTTTACTTATTAATTATATTTATATGACCTGAAAAGCAGTGAATTTGAAGGGAGATTCATTTTGCAGAATGCCATCTTTGAACCATCGCTCAGGTCTAAACGACGTCGCATCAGGGCCCCAATTGTACTCCATCCTACCCATTGAGTATGGCACATAAGTCACCATCCCTCCTGCTTTTATTTTCGTTCCATCTGGTAAAACATCATCCTCTAATATGCCCTTTGGGTCCTGTAATTCATTGGTTTCGTTGAAAATATATTATTAGTGTAGAAATGCCTAGTTCATCTTGAAAAGAGCTTTAAGGGAAGAGGATTGTTTCATTATATATAGAGTTAGAAAGCCATTTAACTAATCAATATGGGACTTCAACAGCTTTCTCATACTCGACATAGGAGCGTGAAGCTAACGGGTTATTCCCAGAGCAGCTTACAATAAGGCTCATCCATCCCACATACCAAACCACGCTCTGATACTATGTAAAAAGTTCTAACTCACCTAAAAAAAACTAGGAAGTGGGTTGTCTCATATATATATATATACATAGAATTAGAAGGTCATTTAACTAAGCAATGTAGGACTTCAACAATTAGTCCCATAATTCTGAGAGTATGTTTAATTTTGTCCCTTAAGTTTTTAATTATGTACCTGAGGAACAGCTGGATACAATCTAAGTGTTTCTGTAATGACAGCATGCAAATAGTGCAACCTCTCAAGTGAGTCTTTGGTCAAAAACTCTGAAAACTGCACAATTCTTTGGTTGAATGATTCAGCATCGTGTGTGTTGTCACATTGAAGCAACGACACATTGTGTAGTTTTGCTTGATCCTCCTCGAAAGTTTTGAGTTCCAAGTAAAGCTTTTGTGCAACGTGAGGGTGCGTTATGGTCATATATATGGCCCATGATAGTGTTGTTGCCGTTGTGTCTCGACCAGCAATCACAAAGTTCAACACAACATCCCTCAGATTCTTCTCGGTCACATTATTGCTTTCTCCAAGTTCTATGAATCTCGATAGAATGTCATGTTTTATCTACATCCATCATTTCATTTAACAAACCAATTAGTTTACTTGTATCTTTTGGATCAAATGTTTACCATTAAGTCAAAAAATTTAGTTCTTAATGTCATGGGACTGCTCATTTTCTTTAGTAGGCCAAGTACGTTGTGAGTCAAGTTGAACACGAGTTATCTTATTTTATGGCTCACTAAGGATTATGACTCGCGTGAGCCAACCCGAATGAGTCAAACCCATTGTGAGCCAACTCGTGGTGAGCCAATTAGTTGGCTCACTTCGACACCTCTACTAAAATTTGAGTACTTAGATTATATTAGCATTGTCACTAAAGTCTTTAATTTTTTAAAAATTCACAACTCATTGAAAATTAGTTATTCTATAAACACTTTACCATCATTCAATCAATCCTTGGAGGGGCTAGATTGCAGTGAGTCAAAAATTTATGGGGACTAGATTAATGATTTACTCTAAAAGTAATTAAATGTCATAATATATATATATATATATATATATTTATTCTATAAATTTTTAGTTCTTAAATTTGTCCCAGAATTATAATTTAGTCCTCAAAAATTGAAAATATATATTTTGGTCACTGATTTTTTTTTTTAACAAATATAAACTATTTGACCATAATGAATAACTTTTCAATGACTAAATAATTACCGTTTGTAAAAAGAAAAAATGAGATCAAAAAGTGTATTTTCAATATCCAGAAATTAAATTGCAGTTTTGGAAAAGTTTTAGGGACTAAAAAATAGATTTAGTATTTTATAATGTTGGTATACCTTATGTTGTTGGCCATTCTTCTTGGCTTCCTCTATCTCAGCCTTTCTTGTTCGAATGACAGAGTAAGTGAACTGATCAATAATGTTGATGCTCCTATCAAGTTGTGCTTCCGAGCCCATATTTAAAAACTTCTTAATTTTCCACAGTGGATCGATGAAGCGAAGAGTAACAATGATGTTTGCAGTGTCAAAAGCTTGAGCAAAACGATTGTCTGGTAACTTGGGAGCCAAACTTCCAATTTCAACACCAAATCCCACCTTGCATATGGAGTCTAAAGTCATTCTCATCAGCAACTCCTACAAATTCAATTCTCAACTAATTGATTGTTTTCAGTTTTAAATTGAAGTAACTAATGCAATAGTAGTAAGTCCTTCAATATTTTTTAATCAATGTCCCTGAATTTGAGATATTGTGAATGCCGTTATCCCATCATAGTTAGAGTCAAAACCATATTAGTTAGTCAGAGCAAAGCCTCATAAAAATAAGATTAAAATACACAATTTAATTTCTATAATATCCAAATAGTATACTCTTTAGTTTATAAAAATGATTAGGCAAAAACATTAATTTAATCCAAACTTTACACCAATTGTCAATTTTGTCACCAATCTTTTTTCTGGTCAATTTTGTCCCCAATATTTTGCATTTTGATCAATTTTATTCTTTGACTAACTTTTTTTCAATAAATTAATGATATAATGCATTTTATTTTTCAATCTGAGTTAGGATGAGTTTTTTTTTCTATTAATTTTACATTACATATCATTAGGCACGTAGATTCTATTGTTAATATTTGGCTAAAATAAGAGCAAAGGATAAAATCAACCAAAATGTAAAAAATTGAGGACGAAATTGACTGCAAAAAAAGATTGGGGACGGAATTGATAGTTGGTGTAAAGTTTAGAGACGAAATTAGTGCTTTTACCAAATGATTAAAAGGTATATCATTTGAATCTTTTAAAAACTAAACTGAATATTTCAATCTTTTAAAGACCAAGTTGTCAACTCAATAAACATTCAAGAACCGAGTTATTAGTCTATTCAAAATAAAATAAAAGAGTATGAAGTAGTGACCTGCATGTCTACTTGTTGGTTATGGAAAGATGCTTGGATGAGAATTTGGGAGAGTTTGAGGCTATACTCTCTGAACACTTTGGTACTAAACTCTCTCAGATTTTTGGAAGCAAACTCTAAGCTTGCAGTTTTCCTCTGTTTCCTCCACATCTCGCCGTCTGAATTGAATATTCCATCTCCTAGCAGTACTTCCATATATGAATGGTAAACTTCACCCTTCAACATAATTCAACACACACAATCTTTGATTTTCCATTAAAAAAAAAACTACATTCATATAAAAACTACTTGATGGGGGTGCTGAGGCCATTTATTAGCCAACCTTACCTCTGCTTTATATAGAGAAGTTGATTCGAACCTGCAATCTCAGACCCTATGGCAAACGTACTTACCGCTGAACCAAGCCAACCATTCATATAAAATAAAAAGTAAAAAAAAGAAAAGTAGATATACCTTGGGATAATTGTTGAAGTTGGTCTTAAGGACATGTTCAACATTAGCAGGATCAGCAATATAAGTATAGGTTGTGAAAGGCATAGGGACCACCACAGTTTTTGAGTGAGAAAAGTGATGAACAAGCCAATCATGCATTCTCTCATAGTTCATCATTTGTTCAATTGCAGCTCCCAGAAATGGCCATGTTTTAGGGCCTTTCTTGTTCCTTTGACTCCATCTGTTCATCAAAACCCATGACACAATCATGCTCATCATCACTACCACTATCCCTCCCATGGACATGCTCTTTTCTTCTCCCATTATGAAACAAATTAATTCTTGGGTATTTCAGGACTACTTTGGGCCATTTATTAGTTTCTTATAATCCCTGTAGAGTTAGTTACAATGTGGGTGAATTCATGGTTTCTTTTTTCTTTTACGTTTTACCAAAGTTTAAGCAAATTCTCTATCTCACAATCTTTGGGTGCGCTTTTGAATGGGAGAGTTAAACAATGCTTCATTCCTTTTGTGTTCTTCACCTAACATTCTTTGTTGGACTATATATGAGGAATATATATGAAGAAAAAAAAATTGTAAGAAAGTATTTCATTTTTTTATGTACCTTTAACAAAAAATTGTAAGATAGTAATTTTATTTGTTCATATTTAAATGATGTTAACTTAAATAATTATAATTTTTTTTATATACTTTTAAATTTGATTGTTAATTTATTATTAAATGATGATATTAACATAATTGAACAGTTTATTTTTTTTGTAAAATTTTAAAATATTACAATTTTTTTTTGGTGGACATTAAAAAAATATTTCATGTTTTGAGCCTGCTTCAAAAGATATTTCTAAAAAATATAGTTTTACAAAATTATACAAAATACATTTTCAATCATGATNAAAGTGACATTTTGGTACCCTGTTCTTTGGACCAAGTGACACTTTGGTACCCTGTTCTTTCACTATTTGTTACCCTATTCAATCTTTTTTAGGGTACCAAAGTGTCACTTGGTCTAAAGAACAGAGTACCAAAATGTCACTTCTGAAAGAACAGGGTACCAAAATGACATTTTTGAAAGAACAGGGTACCAAAGTGTCACTTTTGAAAGAACAGGATACCAAAGTGGAATTGGTCTATAAAACAGGGTACCAAAGTGGAATTTACCCTAAATTATATTACATTTTGGTGAATAAAACAAAACCAAACACAATAGTGAATTTGCCTTAGTCCTCAAGTGAACTAGTGAAGTCATCAAGATATTCCAAAAATCCAAACCGNATAATTTTATATTTTAGAGTGTAAATTAAAAGAAGTTTCACAAATCACAAGTTAAACATTAAATTATAAGGTAAGATTTAGATAAAATCCTTTACATCTCCTATAAAGTTATTAAGTTATAAGAAAGTTGATCTAAATTTTTTCCTATAAATTATATTACATTTTGGTGAATAAAACAAAACCAAACACAATAGTGAATTTGCCTTAGTCCTCAAGTGAAGTCATCAAGATATTCCAAAAAATCCAAACCGCCTTCACCAGTATCCGCGGCACAAGGCGAAAATCTCCATTCCATCCGTACACTATTTTGTTCCTTTTGCTAGTGAGAAGACCAAGACTTCGCTCACTGCTTCCTTGGGCTGAAATCTCCGGTGAATTCTATATAATTTGTTCGATAATCGGCAAAATTTTCGGTGGGTTTGTGCGAGTGATGGTGAAATCTGCCAATAGTGGTTCTGGTTCTGTGCCGCCTTTCCTGAAGAAATGTTACGAGATGGTGGATGATGAGTCTACGGACTCGCTCATATCTTGGAGCAAAACCAGCGACAGTTTTGTTATATGGGACATGACTGAGTTTTCCGTGCGTTTGCTTCCCAAGTACTTCAAGCACAACAATTCCTCCAGCTTCGTCAGGCAACTCAATATTTATGTGGGTGTCTTCTTTCGTTTGCCTTTATTTGGTTATCTTTGCCTCCGATGTCTTTCACGTCGGCTTTCTGATTCTTCTGTTCTATTCATTACATAGTTGTTTTTTCAGTGTATTGCTTGATTAGGTCTGAACTATTGCTTTGGTGGTATTGTGATGTTCTTTTACAATTTACATACTGGGTTCTTGCCTCGTACCAGTTATTGATTTCCTGTTAACTTTATACACCTGATCTTAAACAGTAGTGAAGGTTATAGGAAAAAATCTTTCGAGGATGGATCCACTGCAGAGTAGCCTGCAGTGTGAAACAAGAAATGAATCATTAAACAAAACGCAATGTTTTCATTTTAATGAAACACTGTGTTTTGGATTTTTTGTTTCACACTTCAGGGCACTGCAGGGGATCCATTCTCAAATTGTTCATGGGGGTCAATTTTTTCCTGATATTGTTTAACTAGACTTGTGCTATTGAATTTAGAGTTAAGCGGAAACCTTTTAATAAGTAACATCCTAGGAAGTATAACGTGGAATTATCTATCTAATTTGAAGCGTTGTGGTATCCTTGTAGTGTCCAAACCCCAACATGTGTCAAAGGCCGATGACCATGTTTCATAATATCTGAACTATTCTTGACATTAGTTAATCTTGGTCCATTCACAAAGCTTCATATACCTAGGGAATAGGACACTGGACTCAGAAAACAAAAACTAATGATTTTGAATTGTCCTTATGTAATTTGGAATTTTTGTTTCATCCTTGATATAAGTTTCCCCAGTGTGTCAGACACTCACACAGTTATAAGTGTGCATGCATTATATAACATCAGAACTATGCTTGACCCCATAACAACACTTAGTAGACACTGCAGATACAAGACAGACATGGACAAAGTAAAATTTCAAGTGTTGCATTGACCTAATAGAAGTGTCCAACATGTGTTAGACTCCACTCTTTTTTTTAAAGTGTTAGCGGTTTATAACAATTTGAGGGGTTTTCCAAGGCCACTTAAGCCTCTCTGCTAATATCTTAACATAACTCTTTTTTTTTTTTAAAAAAAAAGGTTGTAGATGTACACAATGCAGAAGATTTGTTGAATGCATGGTTTTATATTTAGTTATTTCCCTTTTTGTATCTAGAGCTAAGTAAATTTTTGACAATGCTACTAAGAAGTGGTGTTAACTGGAAGGGACTATGCTTTTCAGATCAATGAAGCTTATCTCTTTTGGGGAATAAGTCTGGCGTCTGCTGTACTGTTCTGTACTATGGTTATGGAATAAGTTGATGTTAGTTGTTATTGATTCTTAATTTATAACAAGATAATTTTATCCCCAGGAGAAAAAAGTTCTATTGTTCTCTGTGGTATTTTCAAATGGTTTCAGCCTTCCTATTTAGATATCATTTTCTTTTAAAATATAGGTTTAAGTGAGAAACTCATATGCAGTCCATGCCCTCCAGGATCCCCCTTTTCCTTTAAGTAGAGGTTGATTTGTCATATCACATTAAATTAACATGCCAATGTGATGCTTGTGTGGCTATATCGATTGACATTATGATGTTTGCCTATTCTAAATTACAAGTTTGTGGCTCAATTGGCAACACAGGTTGAGTATGTGGGAAGGGCCTTGGGATTTGATCCCCACTTAACACCTGTAGAGAGGGGTGAGGAGTTTTAATTATGACTAAACCCTGAACTGGATTAGGTAGTTGCTGATATTAGGGTTTGGATACCGGTGGTGAAAACGAAAAAATGGATTTAATAACTAGCAAAGACTGTGATCTGGTCACGGTAGGAAATTGAGTTTGGGCTTTTTGTTTTCTGCCTATTCTTTAGTTTTTGTTGTCTTCTGCATGTGATGTTTTACTTAGATTCTTATCAGCAGTCATCCTATCACCCTATGTTGTTGTTTGTCACCAATGTGAAATCTTATTATGTGTTGCCTTCAGTTGAATAGTTTGGAACATTGCACTAGTCATTAGAAATTTCTGAGTTTTAAGAATATTATTACAAAGGTTATTAGTATGTGAAAATCAATTTAATCTTTGCAGTATTCATTATTTTCTAGTAGTAGAAATCGACATTAATAGACATCACCTTTTCCATTAGAGAGAAGAAAAAAAATTTACTGATCAAAGTTAAAATCTTCTTAGTACTCTTGGTGCATCTTGAACTTTCAGATCAAACTGGTCAACTCCATACAAGGTTTTAAAATAAAATTAATGTATTATGTGTTCCTTTAACTTGATTGTGATATATGATGTCAAAACTTCAGGTGAAACAATTGTAAGGATTTTGATTGTATCCCTTTTAATTTAATATATCTTGAATAATATGCAACATTGTCGGATGCTCAAGCATTTAAAGAGCATCTTTTCTGTTTTTATTATCTGTATGCAAGCTAGTTGTCATGCAATTCGAATGTCTGTAATTAATTACTGTAAGAAATAATAGGGCTTCCGGAAAATTGATACGGATCGCTGGGAGTTTGCCAATGATGACTTTGTCAGAGGTCAAAAGCATTTATTGAAGAATATATGTCGGAGAAAACATCCACATGTTGCAGATCAGCAAAAGCCATCACACCAGCAAGACAACAGTGATATGCCTTCTCCAGAAGTAAAAAATGACATGCTATTGAAAGAAGTTGAGAATCTCAAAACCGATAAAAATGCGCTCATGCAGGAGCTGGTTAAAGTTAGGCAGCATCAGGAGATGTCTGAGAACAAGTTGCTGCTCCTGACTAATCAACTTCAAGGAATGGAAAAGAATCAACAACAGTTGTTGTCATTCTTAGTCATGGCCATGCAAATCCCTGGGTTCATGGTTCAGCTGCTTCAGCCAAAGGAAAATAATTGGCGCATGACAGAGGCAGGCAATATGTTGGAAAACTGTAAAGACAACGATCAACAGGTTCCTTTTGATGGGACAATAATGAAGTATAAACCACAGATAAGTGAAAAACTAATGCCCGTAGTCACAACGTCTTGTGGTTCAGATAAGCAATCAGAACCTGATCTCTCAGCTGATGGGTTAAAAGATTATTTAATCAATTCTGACTTTTTGAAAGTACTTATGGATGATAAATTGTGTCAAATTGATAATCATTCACCGTTTGTTCTGCCTGATTTGCCCGATGATAGTGGCTGGGAACAGGTTCTTTTAGGTAGTCCATTTTCAGAAAATGCTGAGAAGTCAGATGTGGAAAGTGAGAGGCCTGCTGATAGTGAAATGGAGATTGAGCCTATTGCTTGTGAAACAGTGAATGAGAAGTCTCAAAATTTTGTTGAGTTAATTCCAGAAAATGACAACACACAAAAGAATGGGATGAAATTATGTGGCAGTGCAAGTGGTGTTCATCTGGAGAAGCTACAGAGTTTGGAATCTCTGACTGAGCAAATTCAGCTTCTGGCTCCAGAATCAAATGAGTAGGAAAAAAAAATACATGAAGTTTCAGAGAGTTTTTGGCTGCTAGGCTACTTTTACTTGGGTTACTCGCCCCATATATATATATTGTATTAAGCCATAATCAGAGAACTTTAACTTCCATCTTCCTGACACAGTTTGATCTTTGTCGAAAATTGATGTAAGTCTTCTCCTCCCTATTCACATGTCTAGATATATAACTGCATGAGATGATTTTTTCTTTTTGCTTTTGGTCTGTTTTTATTTATTTTTGCAGTAAAACCCCATTTTCGTTATCCAACACTGATGGAGTCTCACTCTCAATAAGTTCTGACAGAGTTTTGTATCAACCCAATAACTTTTTTGCTCCTTCAGTTGTTGTAGTGTCATTTTACTTTTGGATGGATGAGAGTAAAACAAAATCAAACTTTTGATTACTTACAACAGCTATCAAAGCCTTTTCCCACTAAGTAAGGTTGGCTATATAGATCAACTAACGTCAATGTGTTCTATCTTTGTATATGTCTACGATCAGGTTTTTAATAGATAAATCTTTTCGGATAATTTCTCTAATAGTTTTCTTTGGCCGTCTCCCTTCCTCAGATTATTGAACTATAACCCATTTGGATTACTTAAACAATGCAAATAATTTCTTGAAAAGTCCATTGAGATCAGTATCATCTTTGGAGGACTAAAATGGGGTTCACTTGTTTTTTTCCTTCTCCAGGTGTTTTTAATTCCAAACTTTATAAGCAAACTAACTGATGTTTTGCTTATCTGACAGATTTTGGCATCTTGATACGCACCAGGAGGAATTACATGGTGATGCTGTTATCTGATTTATAAACTATGTTGAATATTTTGCAATTAAATTGATATAATTGCTTGAGAAAAGTATCCTCTATTGTGCCTTGCCTCATTCTAAAACCTCACCATTTATAATCCTTTATGGTAAAATTGTATACTAATTTTTTCTTTTAGTTTTAATGTTTCGCAGTATAATTTTCCTCAACCCCAATTGTTTTGATACTTTGATAATGTCCTAAGTGAGTAGGGTTTATATGCACAAAAGTTCCAATTCCAATTTGTTTTATGGGGGCATGTAGCTCCATTTCCTTTCCCCTAAGTTTTCATTTTTTTTTTCTTATTTCTTTGTTTTTAAATTGAAAATTGTGAGTGGAGGAAGAGACTGATCAACCTCTCCAAACCCATCCTTCTTATTTTAAGGCCATAAGCACAAAACTTTTGAAATAAGGTTTCAGTGTTGAATGATAAAAACGAAAATGGTTTAGACCAAAGCAGGGTTGGAAGTCCCATCTATGATGGTCACTCACTAATGCACCTTATAATATTCCAGAGTACACAGTAAAGAGTAAAGACTATAAGAATACATTTGCTTAATCATAGCTAGCAACTCCAATGGACAAGGCAATAATGCCCCATTTCATTTACATTTCAAATTCATTTCTTTCTTTTACTTTACACTACTCAGAAGAATTATGTTACGCATCGTAGCTCTCTTTTACAAGAATTATGTTATGCATCGTAGCTCTCTTTTACTTATTGTTGTTGTAAACGGAATTAATAGCTGTAAAGGATTGTCCTTCTTTGTCTGCAATCATGGCCTTAGGTATTCAAGATGATCACAAAACAGAATCATCACCAAATCTGTGGATTGTTTAAAAGTTAAAAATAAAATTTTATATTTTATTCTTAAATGTGTATCAAAACTATCATTTAATCTTAAATTTTTTTTTTATAAATATCAGCTATCTGATCTTCACTGTTTCAAGAGTTAAACAATCAATTATATCCATAAGTACTTTCAAAAACTCCAAAGCATTGGAAAAATCATTAGATGGATTCAGATCTTGCAAAGAGGTGGAGTTGATGAGCTAATAGTGAAAGCACATTAATGAGGTTGATTACAGATGGAGTAAACATAGTTTAGCTGTGTTTACATTACAATTTAGAGAGCACCTATGTTTTTTAGGCCAAGAACAACACCAACACCAATGATGTGACCAACCGTACCACAGGCCAAAGTATCAGCAAGAGTGAAGCCGGCCGGGTCACCGGTTTGCAACCCTGAGTCCCTCACTTCCAGTTTCAGTCCGGCCGTCGCCTTCCGGTTCGCCGATGGAGCCAATCCAAACCTTCCAGCAAACAGCATCAAGCTTGTTGAGGCCACCATTATCTGTCAAATGCATGCCTTTTAATTAACACACAAAACAAAACATTACCAAGAACTAAACACAGATATAGAATGAGAAAAATAACTACGTTTTAGTCTTCAAGAGATCAAGTGACTTCCAAATTCCAATTTAGTCTTTCAAATAATTTAAAACTGTCAATTTGGTCACTCTCACATAAAACTCCTTCAAATGTTACTCTTGGACTCTAATTT
The DNA here is from genome assembly GCA_003254925.1 of Chamaecrista fasciculata. NCBI lineage: Eukaryota > Viridiplantae > Streptophyta > Magnoliopsida > Fabales > Fabaceae > Chamaecrista > Chamaecrista fasciculata. The sequence goes on along the minus strand of QANZ01001060.1, from coordinate 9,521 downwards.
CTTTCCATGTTATTGATCAAATCAACATAAAATCATTTTCAAATTCAAATATTTATGTGAGCAAAAAGTTATTAAATTATATATAAATTTTGGGTATAAGATTGACATCGAAAAGAAAGTCATCTTTGAGGGCTTGAGGGACTAAATTGCAAGTCACTATATCTATCGATAACTAAAATATAGTTTTTTTCCTCAAAATGGAAAACAAACTTACCAGATTGGTGGATGAACCAATGAAATCTTCACAGCGAGCTCCCAAAGCTCCCCTTCCCTTTCGCCTCATAGGTAGTGAAGCAACCTAAAAAGTAAAGCAAATTGAATAAGAACATAACTTGAGAATTAAAAGTTATGTAAATAGAAGATTACAATTACAATTACTAGTAAAACTAACCACATTGTTAACAGGAACAGCTGAGATTTTGGGTCTAAGACCACAGAATTGAGGAACACTAATCGTCACTGAGGCTGCCATTTGAAGAAAATATTACTACTTTCTTTCTTTCTTTCTTGATTATTCTATTTTTCTGTGTTCTTACTTCCTTCTCACAAATATAAAAACAGCGATTCTCAATGTCTTAACATAGCCACATGAGGGATTTGTGGTTTCAGAGTGAGTGCATGTAATTCTGTACTATTAGATAGACGTAGATTTTGGACTCTGACGTGGCACTCTTTTATTGGATTTTTTCATATGGATAAGATCGTGGACTGCCCCCTCATTTCTTGATTCGAAGCTGGAAAGTCTAGTCAGTAGCAATACCTTGTCTTTATTTCACTCCAAATCCTATGCTATTTTTATGGGAAAACTATTTTTATTGTCCTTAAATTTTACATCAATTTTCAATTGAGTCCTCAATATTTTGCAGTTTGATTAATTTTATCTTTTGATTACCTTTGAAAATTGATTCCTCAATATTTTGCAGTTTGATTAATTTTATCTTTTGATTACCTTTTTTTTAATAAATTTATGATAGAATTCACCTTCTTTTTCAATCTGAATTAAGATTTGAGTTTCTTTTTTTTTTAATTTTACATTACTTATCATTATTTATGTAGAATTTATTGTTAATATTGGATAAAAGTAAGAATGAAGGATAAAATCAATCAAAATATAAAACTTTAAGACGAACTTGACAACAAAAAACATTAGAGACGAAATTAAAAATTAATGTACAATTTGGGGACAAAAAGAATGTTTTTGTCATTTTTAAATTGTTAAAATATATTAACATTTTAGTCCCTAAATTATGTATTTATGTTGATGCTGTTATTTTAGGGCCGGTTTGGGAGCTCTTTCATCTTAATTCAAGCTCAACCAAGTGATTAAGATGAGATTATATTGTAATAGGATGAGATGAAATGATGTATTGGTGTTTGGGTGATTTTAGAAAAAATGATGTTAAATAGGGTGTGAAATTATATAAAAGAGTATGTAATGATTGTAGTTGGTTGAAATAGGTTTATAGATTTTTTTTTAATTTGTATAGGGGTAGAAATGGTAGGAAATAATGAGATGAGATGATAGGTGTTTGGGTGTGGTTTGATTGGAATGATATTGAGATGAGATGATCTTGAAAAGTGTGAGGATGAGATATTTTTGGATGATGGGTTTTTGGTCCATCTCATTGGATGAGATGATGGACCAAAATGAAAATAACAATAAAATTATTTTAAGAATACAATTTGGTCCATAAATTTGTATTGATCCAATAATCAGTCCATAAGATGTGTAAATTATAACCCCGGGCACATAGAAAATTGCAACCATCAATAATCGGGTTTATTTATGAAATTCAATAACCAAAAAATAACAAGGAATAGTTTGGGGACCAGAATGTAAATAACATGGAAATTATTGTAAACGTACAATTTGGTCTATATTTTGTACCGATCCAATGAATCGGTCCTTAAAATGTATAAATAATAACTGGGGTCCTATAGAAAATCGGAATATCAATGATCGAGTTTATTTCTGATATTCAATTACCAATTAAAAAAACAAACAACTGTTTGCGAACCTAAGTGCAACTAATCTCATAGTTTGATAAACAAAATAGAACGAGAAATAGTTTTAACTCTTTTCAATTTTTTCAAAAAGCTTCATAAGATATATTTAAAAAAAAAAAGAAGGATTGAATTGACGTTCAGACTCGAGAATATAACAAATATTTTGATGACCGAAATGAACTTATCTCATAATTTGAGGACTAGACTGCCAATAAATGTGAATATAAAACTTTTCCAATTTTTTCACTTTTTTTAAAAAATGTCATAAAGGGTTTAGAAGAAAATTGTATCTTGACAAAAATTATTTTAAATTCAATTATATATTTTAATAAAACAAATAAAAGAACATTGGGAAAAAAAATAACACTACACAATTTTTTATTATATTTTTTTAAAAAAAAATGTAATAACGGGACTAGAAAAAGATTGTATCTTAAAAAAAATTTGGATTCAGTTATATATTTTACTCAAACATATAGAAGAACATTGGGACAAAAAAAAAATAACACAACATTACAATTTTCTAGCTAGCCATAATTTGAACCAAAAAAGTAATAAACACGTGGAAACTTGTGTCTTTTTTCAACAAAAAAATTATTTTTCATTATCCAGTGTATAATCATCGGATGATTTTGGATACGAATATAGAACAAAAAATAGTTTGAGGAACAAAATGAAACTAATTGCATAGTTTGAAAAAAAAAACTAAACAAAAATAATTTTAAGAGCTAAGAAAACTGAGCTCATAGTTTGAGGGCTAAAATACCTATAAAAATGAAGATAGTTAATTTTTTTTTCTTTTTTAAAAAAAAAACTGCATTAAAGAGAATGGAAGAAAATTGTAACTTAAAAAATATTTTAGGGATTCAATTGTATATTTTACTCAAAACAAATAGAGAAATATTGCAACTAAAAAAATAATAATATTGTACAATTTTTGTTTAATTAAATTAATATAAATTATATTATATATATATGAGTGTGTGTGGGTGTGTGAAAGAGAGAAAAAAAGAGGGAGAGAGGGGTGTGTGAATGGAAAAGAGAAAAAAATAATGAGAAATGATAGATAGAGAGAGAAAATTAGAAGTGTAATAAATGAGGGTACGTAAAATTAAAGTATAGGTAATTATAAGGGTATGAGTAGGGACAAACTGGTAATTGTAAGATAAAATGAGATGATGTTGTGAATGAGATGATGATGTGGATGAGATTAGATGAGATAGAGGTTCCAACAAACACCCAACCATTCCTGTTCATTGGGATGGAGAGACTGCCAAACAGGCCTTAGTCTTTAACTTTGATAGGGAATTTGTGCCTTGGATGGGTGAAATGATATGGGCCCATTCTCAACGAAGCCTAAAACACCCAAAGAGAAGCCCACTACTAAGAACACGAGCCTAAAAATTTTCTTTTACAAATGTTTGGAGGTCATCCAACACATGGGGGATTCCGAGAGTGGATCCTCTGCATTGTGAAGTGTGTGCAGTTTAGAGAAAGAAAGAAAGAATTAGAGAGAGAAAAATTTTATGAGACCCACACTTCACCAAACTTCTCTCTCCAACTCTTCCATTCTCTCTCTACACTTTATAAAAATGCACCAAAGTTGAAATGCAGAGGATCCAGGTCCGGGGATTCCTCCCTCTTTTTGCCCCAAGCATGGGATTCCTCTCTACTATAGTACTTGAGTACTTTCTTATATCATTTCGTACTTTAATTTATGGTGCATTTTGTTTTTCTCACCATCCCATGCTTATTTAACAAATAATTTACCCAATTTCTTCTCTGTCTACAACGTTTCTTCAACATTTCTCATTTCCCAGTGCATACTCTAAAATTTGATTGATGAGTGATTTGATTTGAAATACGATTCAGTTAATGCTAAAATTTTATTTGGGTCCCTAATATTTATCTTAAGTTTTGCTTTGATTCTCAATATTTTTTTATTTATTTTATTTTGGTCTTTAATATTTTGTAAAAGTTATGTTTTAGTTTTTAATAAGTTCTAAAATTGGTTTCTAACTATTAAATATAGTTATATATATATATATATATATATGAATGCGATGAAATAGAAGTTGAGTTACTTTTGATGCATTATTATTTCTTATCCAATTAGACTATTAGCAAATGAGGTTAAATTTGATCTAAAATCAATTTTGAAAGTAGATCATTTGTTTCATGAAGTTGGTTACATTTATCTCATTTTAAATCTAAATACAACGAAATTGAAGTTATATGTTACTCTTAACGAGTTCTTTTTTTATCTAGTTGAGACCGTCAACAAATTAGATAAAAATAATATTCTAAAAATAAATTTAGTTAAAACATCAATACCAACCTTTCATACTAATATTTGACCTTGTTTGCCGAGAACTTATAAAGAGTAGCTCGTAGCTCTAATTTTATTATTTTTGAAGTTGAAATGGGATAAATATGACAATATTTAGTAGTTAAGGACCAAAGCATAACTGTTGAAAAATATTAAGGATCAAATTGGAACAAAGAAGGGATCGAAATGAACCATAAGGTAACTATTAGAGTTCAAAATGATGTTTTAGCCTATAGTTAAATTGAGAGATTAATGCAACATATTTGAATAAAAAACTCTCAAGCTCTATCATATTTAATACTGTACTTATACTCTTGAGGCAACAAAAAAAAAAGTACTTATTCATTGAGGATTAGTAAATTTTATCCGGTGAGATTGGATATGGTTTCAAATCTAGCCTCAACGAGTCTGACTCTCGATATAGTGGTATCCTACTTAGACTCTACCCGTAATAGTAAATATTTATTCTTATATATAAAATATAATAATTTAGAACTTTATGTGTTAAGAAAATATTAAATTATATAGATAAAATATTAAATATTTCATACATATTGAAGTATTTAAATAATATATTTTAATTTTTTATTTTTAATAATTATAAATACCAGTTGTTAATTTTGTCTCTAATATTTTAATGCGGTCAATTTCGTCATCAATATTTTACATTTTGGTTTGACTAGTTTTTTACAATAAATTAATTTGAGTTTCTTTTTCAATTAATTTTCATTATATATCATTAGCCACATAGATTTTGTCGTAAATATTTAGTTAAAATAAAAGCAAAGGATAAATTTGATCAAAATGTAAAACATTGGGGACGAAATTAACTGCAAAAAAATTTGGGGATGAAATTGAGAATTGGTGCAAAGTTTGGAGACTACTTTTAAGTTTTACCTTAATTTTAATATTCAATCTCAGTTCCAGTCTGCACGTAAATAGTAAATACCTAACCACATAGAACAGAACCCATGCCAACGCAAATTCCAACTCGCCAAAAAGCATAATCATTTTTAAAAATGGCTGTAAATTTCTTGGGTCTGATGCGCCCGAGACCCGAGTTGCTATTAACTCTTAAGAGTTAAAAGCTAGCTACTTCCTTAATCAGTTTCCTTTCCCTGAATCTGATATCTGTGTTTACTGTTTTGCTTTTTGGGTTTCTCAGCTGAAAATTGAAATGGGAGACACATGCGAAAGCTGTAGGTTAAAGGTCGATGACATTTACTGGACCCATTTCAAATTCATCCATTTCGCCGTCCTTCTCCCTTCTGATTTTCATCAACACCTTGTAAGTTTCTCTTCTTTTCTGTTTCTCATCAATTAAATGATAAATTTAACAGTTTGGGACCGAGATCTCCAGTACATGCACTTCAATTTTTTTTCCCTTTTTTGTTCTCTTCTTCAGTACATGCACTTCCTTGAAAGAATTTCAATATTGCATTTCTTTGAAGTTTACTGTACATCAAATTGCCTAAGGGTTATCTCTTGTAGATGGGTTTGGATCCACTTCATTTTTTGCTTTAAGGGATCACACATTTTTCATTCAGTACACTGTTCTAAGCCTTGAAGTCACTTATTTGTTCATACTGCCATTTTTATCCTTGTTGTCTACAGTAAAATAACCTACTCTTATCTTTTTTTTTTTTTTTTTTTNTTTTTTTTTTTTTTTTTTTTTCAGTTTTTGCTGCCTCTTCTACTATTTTCCTTTAGTTAACAAGGTGAAAGCACAAGAAATGAAGTTTCTTCATGGAAAATCTGCATTGGCCTCTTTTATTTTGTGCTCACTCTTGCATTCTGTGACAACAGCCAAGCCAGCTCACAAATTTTGTAGTGGCTATTCGCTAGATTTGATAACTATAACAAAATTTTATAGTGGCTTTTCTGGTTATAGTCTTTTAGGAGCCTCCCTTGTTAGAGTCTTGAGGTCATTTGGGCTATGAACAGCTCTAATATCTTTAAGTTTTTGTTGAAATTCTATCTTTGATGTTTGATTTAATTGGGATTTAGCAGCCCAAAATGTTTCTACCTGTATTTCTCTGCAGCATGTTGTTTCTTATTCTCAAATGTGCTAATAGAAAGATTTCCTTGAGTGTATGCTGCAGGCACTTCCCAGAAAGTTTTCTGATAATCTGAAAACGAAATTGCCAGATCGTGTAACTCTCAGAGGCCCCAGTGGCACTGTTTGGAGTGTCGAGTTGATTAGTAGAGACGGCACTTTGCACTTCACGAATGGTTGGCACCAATTTGCAAAAGATCACCATTTGGAAGAGGAGGGTCTCCTGGTTTTTAAGTACAATGGTGAATCACAGTTTGATGTTTTACTATTTGACCCTGGGAGCTTATGTGAGAACGTTGCTTCTTATTTTGTTGGGAATTGCGGGCATACCCCTTCTAAGAAAAATAAAGTTAAATATTTGGAAGAAGTCAATACCCCTCCTAACAATGGTATTGAAAAAGCTTTACCTGATAAATCTGTACAAACTGAAAAAGCTTCACCTGATAAATCCGTACCAAGTGAAAAAGCTTCACCTGAAAGTAAAAAGAATTGTATTGCTGCTGTAGACAGTGCCTCACCTGAGCCAACTAAATCGAGTAGAAGACCTGAAAGATCTAATACACGTGGGGGAGGAATGAACTGGATTTCCGGTAACTTCTTTTCTCGAAAAGGGGCAAGAAACTGTCTTTTATGTTGTGCTGTTTCATAAACATAGACTAATTACTGTATTGGTAAATGCACTTCCTTAAATAATCATAAGAACTGAGAAGGTTAACCATATGCTAACTCACACAACAAATAAAAGTTGTCTTTTGATCTTTCAATCACGAACTTGTGTTATTTGTTTTGAGATATACAAAAAAAAGTCTTCTTTGAACTGACATGAGTAGAAATTGGCTGTCAGATATTTTATTTTTCTTCAAAAATATATAGTAGTAGCTGAATCTTTAAAGGCTTTAAAGTTGGCATCTTTTGGTGATGGAGATAGTAAGACTATAACTAATAGTTAGCTGATCCTATATATATATATATATAAGTTAGCTGTTTCACTTTTTGTGATATTCTGGGGTGTAAAGTATTATACTTGAAAGTTTATGTAATGATATAATTAGATCATAACCTACGGGAAACATAGTTTCCCCAATAAGTAAAATGCTATATGATTTTCAAACATGATATAAGCGAAAAAGCAATGTAGGTAGAGTCTACAGTACAGTAATACAGCTGCTCTTCCCATTTAGTGAAAATAATAGAAATAGTAGTTACTCTTTGCTCTTGAGAATTAAGCTTCATTTATATTTGTAACAATATGGAGACTGGTTTGTTTGTTGGTATGGATGGAACCTTACTTTGGTCCTAACAATCCCTGTCAACAAATATGATTAGATTCCGAACCTGCTTCTGGCAGCAAAAATGGGATGTATGAAATATTACTTCCGTCAAACAAAAGAACTGTCACAGATATTGAGAGAGAGAATGCCGTCCAATTGGCTCAAGCAGCATGTCCTGTCGATGCTTTCTACATAATCTTGCGAGCCACACATATAACCAAGAAATTCATTTTGGTAAACATTTGCTTCTATAGTTCTATTCTTTCATCTCATTGAAGATTCTTTCTAATTGTTCTTTCCATTTTCTGCATTTGTTTGGCTTTCTTTGTAACCTTAACTAATCAACAAGCTATTCTGCTAAAGCCTTGTTAAACGTAGTTCCTCTAGCAGTGTATTCATATTGGATTGGACCATTTCAATTCCTTAAGAAACTGACTTCGCCAATTTTTGGGAGAAATAAACACTGTGTGTGGCTTGTGAACTCCACATTGTATATGGCTCTACACCATTTTGTCCTGCTCTTGCCTAAATTGACACTAAGAATTTCATCCAATCCAATCCATTCAATTGTTTATTGTTTATATTGGCTTTTATTAACTGCATTCTCATTTCTTGTGGCCAACTAGAATATCCCTATTAAGTGGATGAATGAAAAGCTTCCCACACATACTGAAGATGTGATATTACGCATGGGAGAGCAGGAATGGCTTGCCAAATACACCTTTGACCAAAGTCGTCGAGCCGGAGCACTCGCGGGTGGGTGGAAACATTTTGTGCTCGAGAACAAGCTGCAAGAATTTGATGTCTGCGTGTTCAAACCGCAAGGTAAAGTCAAGAAGCCACTAATCATGGACGTGACTATATTCAGAGTCAATGAGGAGTCCAGTAAAGTGAAATCTGGAGGGAAACAGGGTAGAAAGTAAGAATAACTAACCAAGGCCATCCATCCCAGCGTAGAAATTCTATCCTTAAATGTATGGAATTATCTAGTGTCAGATTAAGTTCATGTGTGTATTTATGTAATATTACGGCCGCAAACCATGGTAGACTTTTGTGTGTATGGAATTTCGATACAATGTGGTTCCTGTAAATTATCAATAATCTATCAGGGCTTAGTTTAGTAGTTATTACTAGAACTCGCCTCTTGTTTTTGTGCAATGTGTGCATGTGTGTGCGTGTCCATGCTCATGTGTTTGTAGGAGTATGTATGTATGTGTAAGGGACTATATGGTGTATTCCACTAGTAAGACTTGTGCTGTTGAAGATGAGAAGGCAGAATATTTTCTCATTCTACTTAGACAGTCATATATTCTTGTTTGTTGTTGTGAAAATATGCTTGGCCATTGCTTAATGTGTTGGGAAAGAAAAAGCTTAAGAAACCCCCTATTAGATCTAGTAGATGACCAGTTTAGGCTTTACCCTTTGTTCTTTACTAATTAAATACTTGAGGACATTATGTGTATAGATTGATTAAACGATGACAAAAGAGATATATATATATATATATATTTGTAAAACAACGAGTATTCTTTCCTGTTTACATGTGTTAATGATTAAGGTGAAAATTAATTTCATCTGAGTTAACAATTAAAGCTCTCAATAATAATTAAAGATCAAACATTTGTTCTTTCTTCTCTCTCTTAAAATGTAGTTCGTTTAGTAGGCATATCTTAGCTAACTAATCAACGGTCTTAATTAATTGTCAAGGTGTAATTGCAGAGAGCAATCACACAGAACTTTTTCTTTTTTGGCCTGAATCATACAGAACTTAACAAGTGAGAAATGTCCTGAACTAATAGAAACACAACGCGAATTAGGGATGGCAACGGATGGATATCCGGTGGTTTTGTCACTATCC
>QANZ01001036.1:0-10136 GCA_003254925.1 Chamaecrista fasciculata | reverse complement strand
CCTCCATAGTCTGAATTATCAAGAAGGAGTTCTTGTAATTCAGATATCTGTAGATTGGTCCCAGAAATTCTTTTGAGAAAAGAATTTGGAGGCTAGCACCTCGGTGGTCAAAGAAACTGTTCGTGTGGATTACTGGCAGAGGGAGAACTCTGGGAGTGGATCCGTGGAACTCGCCTGTACAACCAAGTTTTGAAACTCTGAGGTATAACACTAACCAAAAGTTTTAAATTCTACTAGCGGATCCGTTCGGGAATCATAGGACCTAGGCGTTTTTAATTATTTTATTTTTGCTTCCGCTGCCTTAGGCGCCTAGGATTCCCAACACAAGCTTCTCGTGACAATCGAGGACGCCAACAGTTAGGCGTCCACAGAAAGAGTCCTAGCATGGTTAAGACACCAAACGCCTTGCGTCAGGCGAGAACGCCAACAAACTGGCGCTAACGAAACAAACAACTTATTCCCGTATCTTGACCAACAGATCTGCGAGAATAACGGACAGTTAGGATTTCCACCAAGATCACAACTGATTTGGCCAAATCAGTTGTGATCTTGGTGGAAATCCTAACTGTCCGTTATTCTCGCAGATCTGTTCAAGGGCAGCTTGTTGATGACCACAGGTTCCATCAACAAGCTTGTCGATATTGGGTAACGGGTAATGGTCCTTCGGACACGCCTTGTTGAGGTCAGTGAAGTCTACACACATCCTCCACTTGCCATGTGATTTCTTGACCAGCACCACATTGGAGAGCCACTCAGGGTACTTGGCTTCCCTGATAAATCCTGCAGTTAGATTTGGTGCTTAGAACCGTCGAAAACAACGGAAAGGATCCCACACATGGCAAGCTCGGACCAAACTGGGAAGGCCCCTACAGAGTCGTAGACGCCTTACTTGGGAACGCCTTCCGACTGGAAACGCCAGAAGGGAAATCACTCCCAAACGCCTGGAATATGGCAAAACTCAAGTTTTACTTCCCCTGAGTGGATTGATTTCATTTGAATTATGGAATTGTTTAAAGAAGGCCATAGCGCCAGTTGTACTTTGCTTTCGTAATTAATGAATTACCCTTTTTCTCTTCAACAAACAATGAAGTTGGCGCTGCTCGAGGGGACGCCCTCGACACAGCAGAGAACTAGATGACATCTACAGAAATCGGCAAGATGACATCCACTCCAGCTGATCAACACGCTTCTGGAGCCTCAATAGCTCAATCCGCACAGGATTCGACGCTTGCTCCACCCCCAGGATTTCCTACTGTCCAAGAAGCCCCTACGCTGCCCAACCCAGCGACCACGGGGCAAATTACCATAACAGCGGAAGACAAGATTGCTGCACTGAAGGCTGACATGCATATCGAGATGGAAGCACTTCGCAAGGACATCCGCGATCTGATAACAAGCAAGGGAAAGCAAGTTGCTGAAGATGCTAACCCAGAGCCCATATCACTGGAAGAAAACCCAGGAGACCAGGAACAACAAACTCCTATAAGCAATCAACCACCTATCCAGGTGGCAACTCAGCAGCAAGCTCCTAGCCAAACTACCCAGCTTACCCAGCAGCAACCTTGGGTGGGCGCTTACTCCTATCAACCTCAGGGTTACTATTACCCACAGGGGTATTATCCCCAATATTACCCTGGGTATGGCATCTATGGGGGATCCGCTGGAATGTACCAGCCCATGAGCGCCTCAGCACCAGCGCCAGAATCGACGCCCTATGGAAGAATGGCCGGAATGTACCAGCCCATAAGCGCCACAGCACCAGCGCCAGAATCGGCGCCCTATGGAAGAACTGCTGAAATGTATCAGCCCATGAATGCCCAGGCACCAGCGCCAGAATTGGCGCCCCCACCCCGTTCGGCGTTACCGACTACAACGCCCCCACTAGCTGGAGGAATATTTGCCCCTCACGTGCAAGCTGTCGAATTGGACAGACATTACAAAATGCCCATGAAGCTGACGCCCTACACCGGGGAAAAAGACCCGGAGGATCATTTGCTCAGTTTCAAGGCTGCCATGAACATCTCCAACTTAGGAGATCCTCAACGATGCAAGCTATTCCCAATAACCTTGGAAGGACCAGCTCTGGATTGGTTCTCCAAACTTCCGGCGGGCTCGGTACATTGCTTTAGTGATCTGGAGGAAATGTTTAAGAAGCGATTCGCCACCAGCAAAGTGTACAAGCAGCCCATGGCGGTCTTAACCGATATTAGACAGAACAAAGGAGAATCGTTGCGAGATTACTTGGCAAAGTTTAACAAAACTCTGCTAAGTATCAAAGAAGTGGATGACAACATCGCAGTGTACTCATTCCTGGCGGGGATCAGACCAGGCCATGCACACAAGGAGCTTACACACAAGGCTCCGAAATCTGTCGGAGAACTCCTTTCAATGGTGGAGGAGTTCATAACAAAGGAAGACCTGGACAAGACCCAGCGTGATCGATTCGCAAGAATCGAGCCAGATACTAGGAAGCCATATGGAAAAAACTCAGACAAAACTGGTGGCTCCCAAGCACCGAAAGGAAGGGAATACTCCCGGCGTCCACGATCCCCACCAAGGGGAAGACACGCCGTCTACACTGTCCTTACCGTATCTCAATCAGAGGTTTTTCGAGAAATCTGCAACACAGATCTGCTGCCACGACTCCCTGACCGCCCCAGAAGACCAGGGCGAAACGTTGATACCAGCAAATACTGCAGGTAACATAGAACAGAAGGGCATACAACAGATGAGTGCATCGTCCTAAAGGATGAAATTGAGAACCTGATTAGACTGGGGCGCCTCCCATCCAGGTTTATTAAAAAAGACGGAAGTAAAAGGCACAGAGAAGAAAAAAACACTCGTGAGCAGAAGAAGTCGAGAGGAGGAGGCACTGATGGCGAAGAAAGGAAAAGAGATCGGCGCACACCGCCAAGAGACGACAAGCCAGCTGGGATCATCCACACCATCTCAGGTGGCATAGAAAAAAGTGGCGCCAAGGCTCCACATAAGAAGAGGAAGGTGAATCGATCCATACTTAGGATTGATTACAAGGAAGCGTCTAGAGCAGAAAGATGGGTCGAACCCATCACCTTCACCGATGATGAGTTGTGGGAAGTCAACCAGGATTATGATGACCCCATGGTGATCACGGCGCGAGTTGGCGCCTTCACAGTTGAAAGGATCATGGTAGACCAGGGCTCGTCTGCTGATATCATCTATAAGCCATGCTTCGAGCAGTTGGGCGTTCCCCGGTCAGAACTCAAGGAACACCATGGACGCCTTATCGGATTCACAGGAGACCAAATACCAGCCCTTGGTAGCGTTGACTTACGACTCACCGTGGGAGAAAAACCAAGGGTGACGAGTATTATGGTGGAGTTCTTGGTGGTACAGGCGCCCTCAGCGTACCATGTCCTACTTGGGCGCCCCTCCCTAAACAAGATGCGAGCGGTCATATCCACTGCCCACCTTCGCATGAAGTTCCCAACGCCCCAAGGAGTGGGTCAAGTGAGAGCAGATCAGAGGGCAGCCAGGCAATGCTATGCCATGAGCCTGGCAAAAACTAATGAAGAAGAAAGGAAGAGGAAAACAAGGGCAAAAACATCGGCTGATAACGCCGCGAATAGAGGAAAGCTTGAAGGTTCGGACAACGACATAGAGGACTTCAGGGATGAGATCTCGAATCAAAGACCAAAACCAACAGGGGATTTGGAGGTAATACAGCTAGGCAAAGACGCCGAGAAAACGGTTCAGATTAACATGCTCCTTCGTGAAGAAGAGAAGTCCGAACTCATCCAACTATTGAGGGAATCTTCTGACATCTTCGCCTGGTGTCCTGCGGATATGCCGGGAATAGACCCTAAGCTCATCTGTCACAGCCTGAACACCGACGGCAGAAGAGGAGTGATCCAACGAAAACGCCTCTTTGGCCATGAGCGCCAAGCGGCAATCAAAGAAGAAGTTAATAAACTACTAACTGCAGGATTTATCAGGGAAGCCAAGTACCCTGAGTGGCTCTCCAATGTGGTGCTGGTCAAGAAATCAAATGGCAAGTGGAGGATGTGTGTAGACTTCACTGACCTCAACAAGGCGTGTCCGAAGGACCATTACCCGTTACCCAATATCGACAAGCTTGTTGATGGAACCTGTGGTCATCAAACGATGAGTTTCCTAGATGCTTTCAGCGGGTATAACCAGATCAAAATGAACCCCGAAGACGCCGAGAAAACGGCGTTCATAACTGAGATGGGCACGTACTGCTACACAGTGATGCCTTTCGGACTGAAGAATGCGGGCGCCACCTACCAGAGAATGATGGATCTTTTCTTTAAAGATCACATTGGAAAGAATTTGGAAGTCTATGTTGATGACATGGTGGTGAAAACCAAAGAAGGTAGAAAGCACACTGAAGATTTGAAGGAAATCTTCGACCAGCTGCGAAAGTACCAAATGAAGCTGAACCCCTCGAAGTGCGCCTTCGGTGTCAACGGGGGAAAATTCCTCGGATTCATGCTCACCAACAGAGGAATCGAAGCAAATCCAGACCAGTGCAGAGCAATCCTCGAGATGGTCTCCCCGAGATCGGTTAAGGAAGTCCAACGCCTCAACGGCAGGCTAGCGGCACTCCATAGGTTTCTGTCGAGGTAGAGAGCGCCTAGCGCCTCCTCAACAATAAAGCTTTACAGCTATTCCTAGTGACAGTCTCTTTTTCGTCTTTTTATTTATTTTCTGAAATGTCTTTATTTAATCGACAACGCCTATGTAAGCTGTCTTTTCGACGCACAACTTCTATCAATAAAACGAGCAATACTCATTATTGGTCTCCTTTACATTCAGGTCAGCTGACAAATGCTTGCCTTTCTTCCAAACATTAAAAGCAAACAAACGATTCGAATGGACCAAGGAATGCGAGGAAGCCTTCCAAAGGCTGAAGGCGTATCTGGCGTCACCGCCAATTTTGGTAATTCCGATCAAGGATAAACCAATCTACGTCTACTTGGCGTCCACAGACGACGCAATCAGTTCGGCCTTAGTACTCGAAGATGGGGAAGAGCAGAAGCCAATCTACTTTACGAGCAAAACGCTCACGGGAGCCGAAAAAAGGTATCACCGCCTAGAAAAGCTGACGTTTTCATTACTCCACTCAACCAGGAAGCTGCGACACTACTACCAGCAATACCAAATAATCGTCAGAACGGATAGACCCCTCAAGCAAATGATTGAACAACCAGATATTGCTGGAAGAATGTCAATATGGTCCGTAGAAATCTCGGAGTATGGGATCGCTTATGAGCCAAGAAGGGCCATCAAGGGCCAAGCATTAGCCGACTTCATAGCAGAAATGACAGGACCAGACAACGCCCAAAATTGGACTTGGAGCATACACATCAATGGCGCCGCGTCCAACTCGCAACGTGGAGCAGGCGTAGTCATGCGAGCCCCAGATGGCTCCATCATCGAACAATCTATCGAAATTGAGTGCCCCATTACCAACAATCAGGCGGAATATGAGGCGTTGATCGCTGCCTTGAAATTGGCAGCCAACATAGGCGCCAAAAGATTGGAAATCTTCGCAGATTCCCAATTGGTAGTACAACAAATGAACGGGGAGTATGAAACCAAAGACTCTACCATGGTCCAGTACGCCGAAAAAGCGAAGAAGATCATGACCGGATCAAGCATAGATGCCACTTTCAAACATATCCCTCGAAACGAGAACGCCCGAGCCGATGAGCTCGCCAAGTTGGCATCCAAGCCAAACAAAGGGGGAAGGAGCTCCATCATCAAAACAACCCTCAGGGAGCCCTCGATACTGGAGCAGGACGTCCTTCCTACAGAGGAAGTCGTTGATTGGAGGACGCCAATATTCAACTATCTGGAAAAAGGCTCCCTTCCCTCAGATAAAAACGAAGCAAGAAAAGTCGCAAGGAGATCCGGCAGATACTTTATCAGACAAGGGGCGTTATACAGAAAAAACTTCAGTCACCCGGCGGCCAAGTGTATAGCAGGGAACGAAGTCACCAGGGTGTTAACTGAAGTCCATGAAGGCCTATGCGCCAGCCACCAAGGCCCAATGGCTATACGAAGAAAAATCCAAAGGGATTACTGGCCCACGCTGCTACAGGACGCAGAAGGCATTGTTCGCTCATGCGAGAAATGTCAAAAGTATGCCAACATGATACATACACACGCCGCTCCCATGAGCGCCATCACATCCCCTTGGCCATTTGACTTATGGGGAATCGACATTGCAGGGCCGTTCCCGACAGCGGCCTATCAGAGAAAGTTTCTCATAGTCGCCGTAGACTACTTTACGAAATGGATAGAAGCCGAGGCAGTGGCGTCCATAACTTCAGAAGCCATGGAGAAGTTCCTATGGCAAAACGTCATTACCAGATTTGGACTCCCAAACACTCTGATATTTGACAATGGCGCCCAATTCACAAGCAGAAAGTTCCAAGACTTTTGCAAAGCTTGGAAAATCCATCACAAGACTACCTCGGTAGAACATCCGGCTACAAATGGCCAAGTTGAATTGGCCAACAGAATCATCATACAAGGAATCAAGAAAAGACTGGAGTCAGCTAAGGGAAGATGGGTTGATGAACTCCCCTCAGTCCTATGGTCATACAGGACCACGGAACAAACAGCTACGAAAGAAACGCCTTTCGCCTTAGCATACGGACACGAAGCGGTCATACCCGCCGAAGTAAACGTCCCGACTGAGAGGATAATCAATTATCCAAACACCAATGACGCCAACTCCAGGCTCCAAGCCTTAGACAGCTTGGAAGAAAGACGAGAGGTTGCAGCCATCAGACAAGCAGCGTACAATCAGATGGTGAAGAGATACCACGACTCAAAGATCAAACCTCGAACCCTCAAAGTGGGAGATTTGGTGCTTAGAACCGTCGAAAACAACAGAAAGGATCCCACACATGGCAAGCTCGGACCAAACTGGGAAGGCCCCTACAGAGTCGTAGACGCCTTACCTGGGAACGCCTTCCGACTGGAAACGCCAGAAGGGAAATCACTCCCAAACGCCTGGAATATGGCAAAACTCAAGTTTTACTTCCCCTGAGTGGATTGATTTCATTTGAATTATGGAATTGTTTAAAGAAGGCCATAGCGCCAGTTGTACTTTGCTTTCGTAATTAATGAATTACCCTTTTTCTCTTCAACAAACAATGAAGTTGGCGCTGCTCGAGGGGACGCCCTCGACACAGCAGCGAAAAGGCCCTCGAAGGAGCCTTGTGAGTATGGCACTCACTACCATGCGGACCGACCCTCCCTTGGATGACTAGTCAAAACTTAGCGTATAATACGCATAAACGCTGGAAGCGTACCCAACGCAAGGCAGCGCCTTAGGGTGCAGCACAACATATCGATCGAATCGAAAAACACAAGTTTAAAACACATCGCAAAATAGGAACGCTCAAAGCAGAGAAAATTAAGCACAACAATAGCATAATTAAGGGCATCAACGCCCAAACAATCCAAAACACTGGCACAATAGGCCAACAGCGATCACAATCCAAGATGGCGTCAACGCCATAATCCAAATAAAAACAAAATTTATAAAAGCAGGCACGCAGGCCCAAGAAAAAGCCCAATGGCACGCAGGCCTAGGCGGCAGCAGGAGGATCTTCAATCGTGGATGCACTCGAAGCTCCCTTGGCGCTCCCACCTCCCTGATTGGTGACAACGGCCTGAGCGCCAACTCCCGCGTCTGATGAAGGCGCCGCAGCAGATGGGGCCTCCTCCCCTGGAAGGGGGACTTCCATGTTGGGAAACCACGGAAAGTCCTCGTCGCCCTGGGACTCATAGCCCTCCAAGTCAAAGTTCTCAGGCATACAAGGCATCCTCACTAAGGGGTCATCATCGTATGGATCCCGAAGAAGCCTCCCCTCTACGACCTTATTGGGACATATCCAATTGGTATTGAGGTTCGGGTTACGCAGCTTTAACTGCGCAATGGCGTTCTTGAATCCGATGTAATTGTAGCGAGATCCTCGCCACTTGACTTGCCGCACAGCTAAAGCACATAGCTCGTCAACCTTTTGCCTTGCATCCTGAAGCTCTTCCTCCAAAGACGCCATCTTAATATTCAGCTGGGCGTTTAAAGCATTAACTTCCTTCAACCGATTCCCCCTTCGGTCATAATCGCCCTGCAGAGACTCTTGGGACGCCTTCATCACATTGATTTCGTCCTTGAGCTCGATCAACTCTTGACGCGTCTTTTTGGCGTCCTCACGCGCAGCATCTCTTTCGGACAAGAGGTCCTTCCGAGAAACGCTGCTAGCAAGCAACCGCATCCCTGTGGCTATTAGAAATCTGGCCCCCTCCTCAGCAGGATCCTGAGTGTTTTCTGTAGACGCCCGAGCCAAATCGTCTCGTTTCACTGAGCCCTCTTCGGATAAGGACTTAGAAAGAAACTCGAGCGCATTGAAACCAACTTCCTCTGGAACCGCCGGAATCTGGGGCACTTCCACAGTGGGCCGTCGGCGTTTTTGCGGAGGCTCCCCGTCCTTGGAAGTAATTGTGCCTTCTTTCCCCTGGGAAGATTGAGGTGAAGGACGCGGAACCGACACTGGTTCCCGAATGACGACGCCTCCGGGCTTCTTCCCCGCGATTGTCGCAATGGCGTTGGCGAAGGTAGTTTTCTTATGAACCGTTTTAGGGGCAGCCACCGCCTTCCCCTTGCCCTTATCGGCTTGGCCTCGCCGATTCCCTACGACATTGGCGGCGTTAACATCGAGCACTGAAACAAAACAAAGTAAATATTAGAAAAACTTGAATACACAAGTATGAAAAGAACTTATAACAATAAGTGATAGCAACACACAGCGCTTAGGGTCAAGAGGGTCAGTGGTTATCAACCGCAGCGCCCCCAAGCGCTCATCCACGGTCAGGTCCCGCCAGTTACACTCAAAAGGACCCAAGCGCGGCCTTCTCCAAGATAGCGGAAACATGGCGCGCTCATCCGAAGAGCGAACCCAAAAAGGACGTCGCGACCTAGACCCCTCGATAAGAAAATACTTATACTGCCACGACTTCGGATTGCTGACAGCATGATCCAGAATCAGAGGACGCCCAGGACGACGATAGTAGGAAATAAACAGGTTGTCCACCCATCGTGGATAGAAAAAGAAGAGAAAAAGACGAGCAGTGGCGCTCACGCCATCCCTCTGGCATTTGGCAACAAATGCAAGGAGGATACGCCAACCGTTGGCACTCAGCTGAATGGGGGCGACGTTCATGATCGCCAAAAGGTCCAACACCGCCGGATGGAAGGGCATCTCAATATCGCAACCCCGAAGCACATGCTCACAGATCAGGAACCCTATGCCATCAGTGTACAACATATCAGGACCATCCTTCAGATGACTAGGAAAGGCAATGCGACACCCAGAAGATCGCCGACGAGTCGAGTTAACTATTAGCTCCTCGTGAAGCTCTCGAAGGAGCTCCTCATCGTGGTTCCAACACCAAAACTCTTTAATAGCATCGTTGGTTTTATCCAAGTGTGGAGGCTGCACTTTGGCGCCAGGATTCTGGCAACGCCAATCAACGACAGGACGCGCGTTCCTCATTATCTCGGCCCTATCGGGACCACAGGGCATTGTCTCTGGGGCGCCCTTGACAAAGGGAACTTTGGCTAAACCCTTGCTGGAAGAAAGAAACCACTCGGGATAAGCCAAGAAGTTGACCTCCTCTCCGCAAATGGTCTGCACAGGATTGCCATCTCCTATAAACGCCCACATAGGGGCCGTAGCCTGAGGCATTGAACGTTCCTCACCCGCAGACGCCTCATCCGGGGAGAGCATCTCGCGAATTTCAGACGACGTCGAGGAGGAGGAGTCCGTAGCGTCACCGCCAACCCTGACCGAAGGAGAATCAACCCTTGGCGGCGCTGACGGCTCGGGCGTTGACGACCCTGGAACCATCTTGTTTCCAGCAGCTGTGGAAACAGGACCAGTTCAGTACACTTCTCGGAGAATGCACCTCCACCACCCAAAACACCAAAAAGAGAAAAACAAAAGAAAAAGGGGGAAAAAACCCATTGCGTAATGCGATTGACCACCAGACAAACAAGCAAAACCCAACCAGCCCAAAACGAAAATGGCAAAATCAAACAAGGGGCAACGAAGGTT
>QANZ01001021.1:0-12436 GCA_003254925.1 Chamaecrista fasciculata | reverse complement strand
CGTTCGGGAATCATAGGACCTAGGCGTTTTATTTTATTTTAATTATGCTTCCGCTGCCTTAGGCGCCTAGGATTCCCAACAATAGTCTCACGACTTGCTCTTTCTAAAACCTCGTAAGAGGATGGTGTTTTGAGAAAAAGTATCAAACCCTATAAGATAAGGTTTGATCTATGATGAGTCTAATTGATCTTCTGCCAACCTTTAAAGGGTGTGCTCTTGAAGCTGCTGACTTCACACTTAACCGCTTCGTCTAGGAGACTCCATATAAGATATGGCATGGGAAGAGTCCCATAAATGTTTTGTCTCAATTTTGAAGACGTCAAGTTTGTAATAAGCCAAGAGCAGATTATAAACTGTCTTCAAAACCCTCAAGTATGTGCTTATGGGATACCCTAAGAAAACAAAAGGGGGTATCAAGTCAACTACCCATCTGATTACAAAGGGTTTGTAAGTCAGAGGTGAATACCTTTTAGAAAGGGATTCTTGTTTCCAAAAGAAACAGTGGGAGTAAGATGAATCTTAAAGGAGTTCAAGATCCACAAGACACTTGAGTGGCGCAGACGAAAACTAGAGAAGATCCGCAAGGTGTTGTGGAAGCTCCTCTAGAACATAAGGACAACGAAGTTCTGATAGAACACGTTCTCAATTTCAAAGATGGGGATCTTTGGTCATTGAGAGCAGGGATGTGTTGCTCCAAGGAGCGTGGTGAGCCCGCCACCTGTCGAGAAACTTTTGTCATTGTTTTGATAAAGTTGTCAAAAGGGTTTGGCTTCTTGCAAGAAACCTTGATAAGTCCTGTGTTTACAAGAAGGTTAGTGGGAGCACGATTATATTCTTGGTGCCATATGTCGTTGACATATCGCTAGTCGAAAGTGACACTACTATCTTAAGGATTGTGAATCTTAGATGAGTAAATCGCTCTCGATGAAGGAAAAGAAGTGGCCTATAGTGTAGGCAACAAGAATCTATGGTAATAGATCTTGGAGACTTCTTGAGTTGAGTCAAAGTACGTTCTTGGATAAGATACTGAAGGAGTTCAGTATGCGAGATTTCAAGAAGAGATTCATGCCGATGAATCAAGTTTTGGTCCTTAGCAAGAATCAGTGTTTCCTGAGACACATGATGAGCAAAGGACACTTCAGCGGCATCCCTTATGCTTTGGCAATAGGATCCATCATGTTGTACCAAACTCAATATGACGTTTGCCCTATGAATGACGAGCTGTGACCCTGTTGAGGTTCACTGAGAAGCTGTCATTGAGGTCCTTGAGTACTTAAGAAGCACTAAGGACAAATTCTTGGTTTATGGTAGAATTAATGTGTATAGTGTTACACAAAGCCCATTATTCAAGCCAACCAAGATTGATCGCAGTAAAAAAAATGTATTCCCTGAACGTAGTGATCGTAAAGTTGGAATGGTTCCAAGCAGAGTACGATTACTGATTCTACAAAGAATGGGTTAGTCGCGTGAAAACGCAGACTGTAAAACAAGTGTCTGAAGTACACTTGGTGGTCAGCCTGTAGGACAGGAAGACACCAAATGGGAAGGAGTTCCCCACTGATGTTTCGACAGTGATAAGCACTCAGACAGGATCACCTAGAGATGGTGATATTAAGATATGAAAAGGTAGCAGTCGAGGATGTTTTGCCAATCCTCTGATAGAAACCCCAGCACAGGTCTTACATAGGAATTATGTAATGTCAAGTGGGAATTAGACACATTAATGGATGTTCCTAGTGTAGGAACAGTTTGATTAATGATTGTACCTAGTGCAAGTGGGAGTTTGATGGAGATTGTGCCCTAGGGCCAATCATTTTATAAATATGTTGTGAACATATTAATTAATTTATAGAGATAAATTAATGGTTATCATATTATTAGCATGTTTACTATGATAACAGTCTGTGATTAATTATAGGATAATTAATCTAAACTGTCCCTGGTCGCTCATTCAAGTGGGAACTTGAAATGAACCAAGACCAGCATGACCTCGGTGCATAGAGATGCATGCACTAGATGCTGGTACGAGAGTCATGGTGCAATTACATAAGGGGTTGCAAGTTGCTGGACTGACCCGGAGAATCCTGCATGGGTTTTAGTCATTAGCTAGTTTCTCCTATACACCTGTCACGATGCCCTTAGACCTAAGGTCTTTATTATTCCGGCGTTGTAGTTGTCAGACTTTGGCTTAGTCTAACGTTACCCGTAGCAGGGTAGCCATAAGGGCTAAGTACGGGTTTGGTTGATTACCGTGCTGAGGAATGTGGTTGACCAAGATGGAATTTTGTCCCTCATAGAGATGAGAGATATTTAACTGGCCCCTCGATGAGTCTGTCCAAGGAATGTGTGGCCACACTAGAAATTGGGACTTACTCAAGGAATCGAGAAAGTTGAGGTTTGGATTTTGGATGACTTTCCCACGCCTAATCCATGACCAAAATATCGTAGGACAAAAAGGGATCTAGACAAGGTGGTACTGAGGTTAAGTCGTTTCGGTGTTAAACAATAACTCACGTGTTTTGGGTAGTCGTGATGGCTTGCTAGAGTCCGCTCTCGACTTGTAAGTCATAGGGATGACTTGCTGCCAACTTCACGTGGGGCCTGCTGGGTCACACACGAGCAGGATCAAGATGCCACATCGGGACACGAATTAGGGTTAATTCGTGGGTCACATTGGTGACACCGTTTAAGACATAATTGACTGTCTGGGACATGAAATATTGTCTTAAATAAATATCTACAGATATATGATATTTAGATTTGTGGGACAAATTTAAATATATATATATATATGATAATTGTTAAATAGATAATTGGATTATGCTATTTACAATTATATTCCTATTTATAATATTAGGAATAAATAAATTAGATAAGTTTCCTAAAAGTTAGGAAATTATTGATTTATTAAATTCACTAATATTAGGATAAATAGGGATGAGGTTGGCGCCTAATACTAGCCTATTTTAATTAATAGAAATGTTTTATTAATTAAAGTCATGGCTTGAAGATTTGAAATTCAAATAGATTTGATCTAGATTTCAAATGATTGAATTAAATATATTAAGGTAATATTTTAATTCAATAATATATATATATGTGTAAGTCGAATTCTAGGTCTAGAATTGGATTTAAATATTAGTGTAATATTTTAATTCAATAAAGACTAAAATTCAAGATTTAAAAGATTGACTAAAGATATTATGGTAATATCTTAAATCAATATTGTTGGAAAATAACAAATTAGTTATAACTACCTAAGAGTTAGGTTTGTTATTTTGATTTATTAAATTCCAACAAATTTAAAGAGGACTTGGCGCATGGACTTGGTATCTTTTGGGAAGATTTGATCTTCCAATTTGATTCTCCAAGATTGCATTTGAATTCAAATTATGATATTAAGGTAATATTATAATTAGGAATTCAAGTCCTAAAATTATGATTGTAATCTCATAATTTAATAATTTGATAATCGTATAATCTAGGGTTTCCCTAATCTAGGCTAGCACCTAGGCATCTGCCAAACTGTTCGTGTGAATCACCGGTGGAGGGAGCACACTCGGAGTGGACTCCTCAGCATCGTAAGACACAAAGTTGCCGATCGATTTGGGTAAAATTCTTGTCCTTACACTGATACAGATCCATATAGCGAATCATTGGGAAGAAATCACTATGCGCATATTCTGGTTTTGTTTAATTTTTAAATTTATACCTGTTTCCGCTGCGTTGTGTGCGTGGTGATTTCCCAACAATATCCCCGATGGTGACATCCACCTAAGCCATTATCAACTTAACCTACTCCTAAAGCAACCAATTTGCTATGAAGTGTCTGGAATGGTTCGCTATCTAACTATTTCTTTTTCATCATACAATAGTGAGAAAATACAAGACCCTTTGCCTTAGCCCTCAAACACTCGTCAAACTACTGATGTCCGCGTGGACTAATTTGATGAAGATAGAACTTCTGATTTAATGACTTAATGGTTTTCAAGTTCCTTTGTTTGTAAGGAAATGTTTACAAACTGGCATTGGGAATTTGTCCTCTCAAATTCTCCTCCGCTAGTAAGTAAACTCATCCTACATGCCTATTCTAAACAGGTATATCAACCACAAAAGAAGACATAGTATAACAACTACTTGAACTACGTGAATGTAATCCAAGGTGTACCACAACACAACCATTGTCATAAAATCAAAACCTAACACTATAGAATCATGATGAACATGCAGATTACACTAAGTCCTAAGTTCTCTCGAAGAGATAGCATGCATCGAGATTCACTCAGTATCTAGAACACATAGCATATATAAAGACAAAGAGTGGCCGCTACGCAACTTGAGTTTGTAGGCCCCTAACTCCATTACTCTATTGATGCTTTATTCCCTCAAGGATACTTCTACTCTCACTAGGAAGAGGACAAAACTCCATGAACTAATGCTCATGGGTGAGAGGAAAATTCATCGCTATTAGGCAAAATGCACCAAGGAGATCCTAGAGGGGGGGTGAATGATAGGTAACTCAACCACACTAGATTACGAGCAATTTGTCAAAGCTCTTTGGGGAAATCTATATTATTGTCACATCGGAACAATAAACAAACATAAATATCAATAACAATCCTAATTATGCATATATAGACCACTCTTTAACAAACCCTCAAGAGCAACTTCATTAATCGTGAGAGAGACAAACTCCAGGAATGTCAAGGTCTCATTACTCCAACAAAGCTTGATCTACCAATTCATATAATTGTACTTCGAAATAAAACACTTAGTTCCAAGAGCAATCAATGAATAAACATAATTAAATAACAACTCCCTGGACTATGAAGAACGATGAACTCCGGCTTCCTCCATGATACTCCTCTAGGATGAGAATGTTTAGGCTCTCATCATAGAAACCTATTGACAGATACTCTACTCTAATCTATTCTGCCACCAGTTAAGGTGCTGGGGCGATTTTCGGATGCTTTGAGCCTGGAATGGCGCTCTCTATTTATAGTGCTGAGTAGTATGCTTGGTCCGCAAGTCAAGGGATGATTTTGTACTTGGGTCGTCGTCTGCGCCAGCGGCCCAACATGATGGCACACCGAAATATCTGCGATATTTCGATTATATCTTTGTATCTTGAATCCTAGTCGTCCAAAATATACTTCCATGCTTCGAATTAACCTGCGCCGCGAGATTTCCCTCTTGAGTCATTGGCTCAAGAGACGACGCAACACAACATTGCGCTGAAGCTTACTTGCTGACGTCATATTCTTCTAAAAGTCCTGCGCCGTGAGAATTCCTATTTTGGGCCGGCGGCCCACATGGCGGTGCAAGAATATCTTGTGCTATTTGATATCTTCTTGTTGATTCTAGATGATTCCCTTTGGTTAGACCCTGTTTGGATGTCTGAAACACTAAAACCCCGTTAAATAGCACTTATCTATAAATTACAATAAATAAACGATAATTAACCTATTTTATCCACTTTATTATGCCATACCTTGGTGTAGCCCATAGCATATTAATTGGTCTAATTATAATATATTATTATTATAAACACATTAAAAGAGGGCCAAATAACTTGTTCACTTTTGGGCTGATCAAATCCCCCACACTTAAGACTTTGCACTCCTGAGCAAAGGTACGGAGTAGAAAAAGAAAGAATATGCCAAAGAATCAAGGAACTTTCCCAAGTTCATGATTCAAGGCTAGCACATAGTCATAACCTAGAGCTAGAGAATTCACTAAGCAAGAAACTCTGTAAAGTAGTGCGATCTAATTTCTATAAGACCAATTCCAAAAGTGTATCCCTCTCCTCACTAATTGGGTATTTTCTCTCAATTCATTCCTTAGACTAAGTTTCCTACCATAGGCTTGTAGAAATTCTCAAGGTCTCCACCACAAGTGTTAAATTATCCAAAATCAAGAGGTCTTTAATAGGGTTGTAATGAATGGAAAGGCTATATAAATTTAAGGTGATGAAAGAAAGGAAATTTGGTGTTAGACTTACAAAATCTCAAATTAGTATACTTGATAACCAACGTCTTCATGAAATCCTTATCCTCTTTTTCTAAGGGTTATTGCCAATCTTACTTGAAGCAAATATATATATGGAGAGTCAATAAGCACAATACTCTCTTCTTTTGTTTGGCCAAACTTTTTCTCTTGCTTTTTTTTTTCCTTCTTTTTGCAAGATACTTTTTGTTTTTTTCTTTTCCTTTTCTTTTCATATATATTTTTTTTGAATACAATTGGCGAAGCCTAATCGTAAGAGGGATAAGAACAAAAAACGAGGACTATGGCAAAAACTTCTACTAAAAGAAATGTTTATAATCATATTTAAAACACCTAGTGAAAAAGGCTCAAAGGGGCTAACAAGGGATAATATGTTTATCGCTAGTGTTTGGGTTAAAAGGGTGAAGAAACAAATGCCTCTATCATATTAAGGATATTTAATCACATAAAGCTTTAACCAAGAATTAAGACAAGTTCTAGAGAAAACAAAACTAAGAGACTAAAATGTCACTCAAAAGATAGGAAATATTTAGGTTTAAACTTCCAACTAGGCTGGGTTTCTCTCAAATTGGTCTATAAAAATCAAACAATACTACTAAACTTAGAAAATCACTTAGATTATTCTCAGGCTATAGAAAACAACTAAGACTAAACTTTTATCACAAATATGAAATTATTCACTCAAGCTTTAAACATATTAAAAATTCAACTAATTCGAATTCTACTCAAAAAGTGAAAAATCAAAGTGTAGATTACTTAAATCAAGCACTAAAATAGGCAAAAAATTTTGAGTAAACCAAAATGTAAGTTACTCTAACTTACTCCTCTGCCCCACACTTAAACCTAACATTGTCCCCGATGTTAGAACAAATAGGAGTAAAGAACTAAGGTAAGAGTGTGAATTTACTCCTCTCTCCCCCACACTTAGAAGAACCCATTGTCCTCAATGTTAAAAGGCAATAATAAAAATAAGATAAAAAAGAGGAAATTTAAAGTTGGGAAAATATTAAATAATTTATCAACGAGAATATTTGAGATTATAAAAATAATGGAAAATATCAATTTCTGAGTAGGAAAAATTTTATGCTAAACTATCAATTGAGGTGATCAAATTCAAGAAATAGCTAGAAGAAAATTACTTACTACCTAATGATCAATGCACATGTACCATTATTTTATTTTATTATATATATATAATTTTTTTTTGTTTTAGTAGCCCAAAAGATGACTTTGCAAAGTTTACCACTCTCCCACATTTTAAAGCTTGCATGGTGTCCGCAATGTAAGAGAACAATGAATAAAAAATAAAAGGGAGAAATAATAAACAGAGCAAAAATAAATTAATTACAAAAGGGGCTTTTAAGAAAAGGTAACTTGAAGAGAATTTCTGTCCTTTTCTAGACCGGAGGAGAATATAATTTTTGAGAGTTCATATAATAATGATCAGGGAGTGTGAATCAACAGAACAAAAACAAAATCATAAAGAAGAAAGTTTAAAAACTGAAAACAATAAAATAACCTGGGCTGATCCAAACTGATCAAATCACTTTGGTCAACCAAACGAAAACGAAATTAAAAACAAGTAAAATAAAATACTGAAAGCAATAAAAACTAACCTACTGGAGTTGTTTCCTCCCCCACACTTATCTCGCAAATAAAATTGGAAATAATGAATAAGAGATAAGTGGGAAGAAGAAACAACTCTAAGCTTAATCCGGCTTCAAATTCTCTTTGAACATCCAGAGGGGCAAGAGGCGCCGGCGCTCGAGGGAACGTGTGAAGTTCCCCTCCCTCTGGTCACCGTGCTCCTCTTTAATAGTTTCCTTCACACCTATACCACATAAAGAGATATAATTATAAATAGAGGGTGATGTGGGAATAAGGTCAGGAATAACAAAATCAATATGAGCGAGAGGAGGCTTCTCTATTTCAAGTCGTTCGCAAATTCCTTGCGTAGGTGGATTCTCGGATTCTTCCTTTAATCCTTCTTCTTCGTCTAGCACCTGGTCCTTAGAAACTTCAGCTGCTTTCAAGGTGTTTTGATTCATGGTGGGCCAATAATCAATTTCTTGACAATATTTGCAGGGCCCACCATTGCATTTGCAAGGGCTATCTATGTCATGTAATTGGGTAAAGAGGAGAGTGTCATCGTAATCATGAAGATTAAAGTCTTCCAATTTAGTCCCATCGTCCTCACTACATTGCTAACCTGTTTCATCACAAGAAAAGGAAAGAGGGGTAACAGAAATAGAATGATGAAACAAGGCCGTGTTACCTCCATCTTTGAAACTTTCCTTGGCTAATTCTCCGTCTCCTTCTAGATTTTCTTCTACTTGCTCCAACACCATGCCTTTTCGTTTACTCATAATCTCGTTGTATGCGTCAAGTACTGCATCGTGACCATAATTATGAAATGTGGTTTCGAGGTCGTGGTCATGATTGCGATCGAGGTAATCCATTAAGTCAGAATAACTGACGTAATTATCACTAGGTCCAATAGGATCGGGTTGTTGTGTGTCATCCCAATCCTCGTCTTCACGATCTTCCTCGTCGAGATCCAATTCCTCGTCTGTAGTGGAATAGAGCATTGGAGTTTTCTCAAACTCCAAATCAGTATTTTCTTCGCATCGAGATTTGATCACTTCCAAGTCAGAGTGAGTTAGGAGGTCAGGTAAGGGAGTAGGAGAGTCATCGCGTGCAAGAGTATTAGATGTGTGAGTTGTAGTATTGTCTTGCATCACATGATTCTTCTCGTTGTTTTGTTGACCTACATCATCATGAGAAAAAGAAGGGCAGGTAACAGAAGGAATACTATTAATAATGTTACCCTCATTATTGCTATCTTCCTCGCACGATGGTTTGCTCTCCATAATCTTGACCATTCGAATGACTGATCGTTCAAGATCTATGTGTCCAAACTTCAGAAAGCCCACTCTATTAGAAAGATGCTTAATCCGTTTTCCTAAATCTTCAAATTTCTTTGAAGTTCGCGCTTCGGATTCTTCAAATTTTCTTATGAGAAGTTGAGTGTCATTTGACCTAGGGGTGCAATAAGGACTAGAAGAATTATAGTTAGTTCCATTATAAGAAGAATGATTATAATTATAAGAGTTGGAAGGATTATAACAATCATAATCATTATAAGATGAATTATTATAATTATAACTAGACGGAAAATAATTATAAGAAGAATGATTATAATTATAAGAGTTGGGAGAGTTATAATTATTATAATCATTATAAAAAGAATGATAATTAGAAGGGTTATAATTATAAGAAGAATCATTATTATCAAAATAATTAGTAGGAGAAAAATGTTGTCTAGACATCTAGACAAAATATTTCTCAGCCACCTAAAAAGAAAAAGAATTTAAAAACAACTTGGGAAAATAATAATTAAAAATAATTATTATTTGATTAATTTAAAATTTTAAAATTTTAAAATTTAAAATTTTAAAATTTTTCGAAATTTTTTTTTTCGAATTTAAAATTTAAAAATTAAATTTCAAACTTTAAATCTAAATTTTTTTTTGAAAATATATATATGTAATAAAATAATTTGAAAATAAATATTTATTTTCGAAAATTCAAAATAAAATAAAAATAATTTTAAAAATAAATTTTCAACTTAAATATTGAAGAGTCTAGTCAATAATTAATTCAACAAGAATCTTTCTTTAAAATTTTTAAAATTTTCGAAAATATTTATTTTTTTCAAATATTTCTTTTTGAAAAAAATGAATCTAGTCCTAAAGATTTAATCAAGAATCAAATTAAAAAGACTATCCTATCTTGAATTCAAATAGAAAAATCAAATCAAGAATCAACTCAAAAGAATCTTGAAAGAATCAAGAGTTGAAATTTAAAATATTTTTATACTTATTAATTTTTTTTTCAACAATCAAATGAAATCTTTTATCCTAAAGATCTAGGCAAGAATCAAAATTTAAAAGATTATCAACTAAAAATTTAATCAATAATCAAATTAAAGAAAAACTCTTTCTAGAANTGTTGGAGATTGTGCCCTAGGGCCAATCATTTTATGTAAATATGTTGTGAACATATTATTAATTTATGGAAGATAAATTAATGTGTTACATGTTATTAGCATGTTTACTATGATAACGTCCATGATTAATTATGAGATAATTAATCTAAATTTGTCCCTGGTCGATTGTTTTCGTGGGAACGAAAATGAACTAAGACCAGCATGACCTCGGTGCATAGAGATGCATGCACTAGATGCTGGGACGAGAGTCATGGTGCAATTACGTAAGGGGGTTACGAGTTGATGGACCGACCCGGAGAGTCCTGCATGGGTTTAGTCATCAGCTTGCCTCTCCTTGTACGCCTGTAGCGATGCCTTAGACCTGAGGTCATCATTATTCCGGAGTTGCAGTTGTCAGACTTTGGCTTAGTCTAACGCTGCCCGTAACAGGGTAGCCATAAGGGCTAAGTACGGGTTTGGTTGATTGCCGTGCTGAGGAATGTGGATTGGCCAAAATGGGATTTTGTCCCTCATTAGATGAGAAATATCTAATTGGCGCCCTCGATGAGTCTGTCCAGGAAAAAGAGTGGCCACTCAGGAATTGGGACTTACTCAGGGAATCGAGAAAGTTGTGGTTTGGATTATGGATGACTTTCCTATGCCTAGTCCATGACCAAGATATCGTAGAACAATAGGATCTCTGACAAGGAGGTACTGAGGTTAAGTCGTTTTAGTAAAAACGATAACTCACGTGTTTTGGGTAGTTGTGATGGCTTGCTAGAGTCCGCTCACGACTTGTAGGTCATGGGGATGACCTGCTGCCAACTTCACGTGGGGCCTGCTGGGTCACACACGAGCAGGAACAAAACACCATTTGAAAGGGACACGAATTAGGGTTAACTCGTGGGTCACTTAGGTGGCACGATTTAAGACACAGAGGAAATGTCTGAGACATTAGGTCTTGTCTTAATTGATCTACAGATGTGTAATATTTAGATTTGTGGGACAAATTTAAATATAATAATTGTTAAATGATTAATGGGGATTAATTATTTACAATTAAAATATTAGCGAAAATAATTCAGATAATGTTCCTAAGAGTTAGGAAATTATTGAATTATAAAATTCCCTAATAATAAGATGAGGGTGGCGCCTCTTTAAGGATTATTTGGATAAATAAAATAGTTTTATTAATTTAAACAGATTTGGTGAGATCTCCTCTCAGAATCTTTGGTGAATCATAAATTAAGGAAAGTTTTTGATTTATAAAATTCCAAGGAAAAGGGAGAGGTAGATGGCGCATAGTTGGTGGGTCCCAATGAAAGATTTGATCTCTCATTTGATTCTCCAAGATTGCAGTTTGAATTTAAATTAAAATATTAAGGTAATATTTTAATTATAAATTCAAGGCCTAAAATAATTATATTATCAGAATATCTTGATTTTAGGAATAATTAAATCACCAAATTTTTGTCTATAAATATATGGGCAAGTCGACTTGCCCAAGTAAGCAAGTATACAACCCTAGTTTTGATTTTCTTCCTCCTAGAAGAGAGAGAGAAAATCGCACCTTTGCACCCAAGAGAGAGAAAAGTCGACTTTTCTCTAAGAGTTAGAGAAAATCGATTAAACTCCATAATTAGGGTTTGTGAGAGAAGAAAAGGCAAGAAGGAGTTCTTGTGGGCGGTTTCTTCTAAGAGCCACCTCGATTGTTGTTTCAAGAAGGAGTTCTTGAGTTCAGAGGTCAGTAGATTGGTCCCTAGTTCTTTTGGAGAAGAGAACTGAAGGCTAGCACCTCGGTGTTCAAAGAAACTGTTCGTGTGGATTACTGGCAGAGGGACTGTTGGGAAATCACAGAGGGAGCGCAGCGGAAGGAAAAATAAAAAAAACTTGATTAAATATGCTAACTCTGTGATTCCTTCCAGGATCCACTACTTATGTTTATACCAGGAAAGTAAAGATGTTTACCTATATTTCAATCGGTGACTTATCGTGTTTGCGAATTTGAGAAGTCCACTCCGAGTGTCCTTCCTCTACCGGTGATCCACACAGCAGTTTGGCAGATGCCTAGGTGCTAGCCTCCTTCACTTCTTCCCAAGTGAATACGGGAACTCTATCTATGATTCTTGAATAATCAAGAACTGTTCTTGATCCTCAAGATTGATTGGGATGTACTAATATTATCAGGTGCAGGTCTAACTCTCCTTCTTCAAGAAAATCGACTCACTCTCACAATATTAGGACTTGGCGAATTTTTACTCTCAATGGGGCACTAGGCGAATTCTTAGTCTCACCAAGAATTGATGTGTGTTGTGAGTTAGGCGCCTAGGCCTCTTATTTATAGTCTCCTCATTCCTAATCTTAGGGAATCCTAATCCAATTAGTGAATCTCTAATAAATTGGATATCTTAAAATATCTCAATATATCTTTTGATTTATAAT